>CAKNXH010001393.1:0-40551 GCA_932178445.1 Andricus quercusramuli
AACTTTCGAATAATGAAATTTCAACCAAATAAATAAATTTTCAAATAAAAAACGGTTGAATTTAACTTTAAAAAAGTGAATTTTCAACAAAATAAATAAATTTTCAAATAAAAACGATTTTTACTCAAAAAATAAGGAAAATTACAACCAAATTATAGGTTTAATACGGGCGGGAAATCCATGGAGAACTCCTCTTTTTAATTTTTTAAGCTTATTCTGAGTTTATATAAATATAATGTTCATATAGGATTCTTGGCAAAATCTCACACAATTTTTCAATATTTCAGATACGCCAAATAAAAATTTCAACAAACATACACGGAGAGAAGTAAACCAGAGCGGGTGCATTTTTCACCGTAACCGTTGCTGCGCCGACCACAAGAGTTCTGCAGAAAAATCATGTTGTGGCTGAGCAACGACGGTGACGGTTGATGCCGGAAATATTACTCCTACACCGTGACAGTCACTGCGCGCCACCGTAAAAGATTCTGCAGCGACTGTTGCGTCCGTCGCAGTAACAGTTACTGCCAGATTCCCGAGCCGTTGCGGTTACCACCATAATGGGATTGGACGGTCTGAAGTCTAACGATATCAGTTGATCGTCGTCGCGCGTACTCGAATGTTTTTGTCTCGCTGTCACAAACGTTGACATTTATTATATTTTCGAGTTATTGTTTGTTAGTTTGTGAGTTAAGCGTGTAAGTGGCACAGCCCAAAATCTGGCTTTTGGCTATCAAATAAGCCTTCAATGAGCCCTTAATTATGAAAAAGGTCTTACGTTTTCTGGGCAAAGTGGTAGTTCCAGGTTTACCCACATCGAAAAAAACGGTGCGCGCAGTAATGCTTGCGGAGTTAACCGTACCTATCACTGCGAGTGGAGTAACTATAGCTACGCTGGGTATTACGGTCACGCTCCAGAACGGTTGAGGTTCGCCCGCAATGGTTCATGCGAGCGCAGCAACAGCTTCCGCCTCCCTCCCACTCTCAAGTTCTACGCGACGGCAGCGGACTTGGCAGTAACGGTCGCGGTTAACTCCTCTCCGTGTAGTATATTGTGCTGCAAGTTGAAAAAGCGAGAGATTTAAAACGAGTGTGAAGTTAGCCACCCGAGCGGAGCGAGGGTGGCTATCACACGAGTTTTAAGTCGTCGCTTTTTCAATGTGTGGGACACGATACTTCTTCTATAATTTGTTTAAAAAGTGCTAGTTTTTGCTTACCTGTTTTTTGTGTAAAAAGAAGGCGATTTTTTGTCGATTGACGCAACAATAACATCGTATTTTCGGAGAAACTGACGGTGTTGTAGGTTAGGGACGGAGTCGGAAAATAGAATCCGAGGCAGCACGAACACACCCGGAGTAACACGAAGCAGTTTGCACTTTATTTACTTTTTTCACTGTGCCTCACTTTTGTCACAGCGTCAATTTACTTTTTCCACTCCATCCGTCCACTTTTTTCACTGTTGCCCGGAAAGGTCGGCACTGCGCATGCGCCACGTCATCGACCTTAAATCGGTCACTTTTTACACCAAAAACAGGTGGGCAAACTGGCACTTTTTCGCAAATTATAGAAAAATATAATTATCAACCAAACACTAACTAATTGAGATATTTTAATAATTTAATTCCTGAAATCTTTTCCCTTGGTTCAAACGTGGTATAAAAATGTCGTAAAATTTAAAAAATGACCAACTATTTACAAGAATTTTTCAAATAAAAATCAATGTGTATCATATTCATGTAAAATTGAGGAACATTTATAAATCGTATTATCATTTTTCATGTTGTTTCAGTTGTACAGTTTTCTATTTGAAATTTCACGACAGTTTTTTGTATTATGTTTGACCTTATGAGGGCAAAATCAAGGAAAATTTCCTGGAAATATGTTCATTAGTTATTGAAATACTACAAAGACTGACCTTTAAAATTGTCTTGTCCTTCAAAAATCACGAGATATTTATTTATAAAATAAATTTTCTGAAATTTATTTAACAAATATACACAATTAATTTCCAATTACAATTATTTCAGAATTAGAATAAAATTTTTCAATGTTGAGATAAATATTTTAAGACATTGAAGGTTTTATAAAGTTTTTGTATATTAAGAAAGCATATGAGGTCAAGTTAATAATTTTTCGGCTTTTTTCTCATTTTAACTTTACAATATTTAAAATCGATTGAAAAATAAAAGTCTAATAAAAGTTTTATTAACTAAAAATTATTAAAAATTTAATTATAAAATTTATTATAAAATTTATTGTAAAATTTATTATAAAATTTATTAAAAAATTTATTATAAAATTTATTATAAAATTTATTATAAAATTTATCATTAAAACTATTATAAAATTGATTATAAAATTTATTATGATGAAAAATGAAACCACTCGAAAGTGATAGATATAATTAATCTAATCTCGAAATCCCATATACAATATTCAATATATTTGAACTTTATAAACTTCCAGTGTCTTATAATGTATTCCCTGTAGAATCAGCTCTTCTAAAACATTCCATAAGAATTCCTGAAAGACACAATCATTAAATATTTCAAGACATCATTACATGTATTTGGAGTCTTATTTCCTTTAGGTATGAATTTTTGAAAACAAAAATCAACCCAAACCTCCTAATAGCCAACAAACCGAATCGTGAAGTCGGGCGAGCTCGGCTCGGCCCGAGCCTCGGGTTCGTGCTCGTGCATTTTCGGCTTTACACGAGGATGGCCGACGCAACGCGTGACAGAGCCGTCTCACCGACACGCTACGTTTGCATGTTTTGCTCCCAGATGGGAAAGTGGTGGGGGCCAAAAAACCGTTGTCTACTTTTTACTGCCAATGTTCTATTACTCCTTTTTAGAGACGTGAAATTATATCCAATTTTTTTAGGCACTTTTCTATAGCTGCGCTTTACTCACCTGCGAGATATCTCTACTTTTTATTATCAGCAGCTCAACTGTGCGTCGTACGAGCAGAAGCGAAAAGTGCGTGGAAAGTGCATTAGTGAATGCGGCTAACATCGACGGAACAAATAGTAAAAACAATATTATAATAAATAAGATCTTTGTGTAGCTTTATAGAATTGGAATCCAATAAGCAGCACATATTCCCCAACCCACACTGGCCAAAAAAGTGTTTCAATTGCAGAAACCAATTATATTCTAGTTTTGCATCTTTTTCGGTAGATAGGCCAATCTATCTTTCAAGACACATTTTAGAAACTCTCCCCTCTGTCATTTCAAAGATTCTTTCCAGCCAATTCAAAGCCAGCTTCAAGATATCATATGAATATTGCCTGGAGCCTGTCTTAATCCTGACCGCATAATTAGGGATGTAGGGAGAGAGAGTCAGTATCCTGTTATAAAAGTTCGTTTGAATTTTCTCAACTGACTCATGATACCACAAGCCCCAGACTGCAATAACATAGAAAAGGACGCTAAGACACAGGCTGCGGAACAGCACCTTGTTAGTGTCCCAAGCGTCCGATTTCGATGAGAAGAGGATCCTGAGGACTGTCCCCAAAGCTACGTCCGAGGCACTTATCCTTTTTTCACTCGCTTTGGCAAATCACCCCGAGCTAGAGAAAGTGGTACCTAGATAGTCATACGTCTGTACAATCACCAGAAGTTCACCCTTATAACGGAAGTTATAATCTTGACTAATGTTGCCCTTGTGAAAAATTAGAACCTTTGATTTACTTTCATTAATGGAAAGGAAATTTTCCTCGCAGTATTGAGTAATTATATTTATGTTCCTTTGAAGCTCAACTGGAGAAGCTGCTAGTACCACAATATCATCCTCTGGCTCCATGATTTATTAAGTATTCCTCAAGATCACTTAGGAATAAAGCAAATAATATCGGACTCAAACTTTCACCTTGGAGGAGACCTAAGGTTGCCTCTACCGAAGTGGTCTTCCCTTCAGTTGAACGCACAGAAGCCGTAGCTTTCTGATATAGGTTAGAAATAATTTTTAACATTATGTTGCTGACGCCCTTCTTCGGGAGTTTTTCAAAGGTGATGTTGGTTAATAGAGGGAAAGGCCCTTTTAAAGTCAACGAAGAATGAAAATAGTTTGCCCCCTGGTTCGGAGAGACGTATTTGGATAATAGAAGTTAGGGTGAAAATGTGATCCAAGCAGCTCCTTCCACTCCTGAAAACAGCCTGGTTCTCCGGAAGAGCGCCTGTGCACTCAGCTTACTTGGAAAGCCTTGACAACAAAACTTGCGTGAAAATCTTAGTTATACAGTTAACAAGGGCAATCTCTCTATAATTTGATGGATCTGTTTTGGAGCCTTTTTTGTATATCATAAAAAGCTGAATTTTTGACCGATTAGATGGGACTTCTTCTTCCCTCCAGATCCTGCAAAACAAGCCCTGCAAGTATAGGAGCCAATTCTCAGGGAGATACTTATAAAATTCATTGCTCATGTCATCCCCCCAGGAGCCTTATTTAATTTACACTTTTTTAAACTTTCTTGAATTTCACTTTGGGTAACATCCGAGTCCAAAAGAGGATGAGAGACTTCAAACCAGCAGATATCTAACGCAGTACGAGGTGGATACATTGCATTGGCAAATTCTTGCCACTCCGCTAAGCTAATATGTCCTACAGTGGAGGCTCGAAATCTAAAATTGTTAACCGCCTTCCAGAATGTCACGGAATTGTTAGCTTGACCCAGAGATCATTGAGGCGAGAACTCTCAAACTCCTTACGTTTCCTATCAATCACACAAACATAGAGACGTTTTGCCCCTTTGTAAACCCTATCGTGAGCGTCCAAGAACCCTGATTCTTTACACTTTTTTAAATGCCTCTTCAACTTGCGTGAAAGATAGGAACATTCATCATCGTACCAGGGTTTCTTTCTAAATTCCCCTATATATTTTTTTTTTAGTCAACCCAACCTCTTTCGCAATCTGAGTAATTGTTTCCGTAAGTTTATCGTTTAACTCATCGATAGATGAGTTTTCCTGAAGAGTAACATTAGGAACGGATATCATGCTCTCGGTGTAGACTAATACTAGGTGGTTCTTCCATTTAATCGACTCCTGTGAGGTATTTACATTCGGGTTACAATTCGACTCCTCTTTACGACACAAGTATAATTTAGTAACGATCGGCAAATGATCAGATCGTGTTGCCATCGACAGAGTTTTGAAATCCTCTTCAAATTCTAAAAAGCTAATGTTACAGGCAGCGAGATCAATTACACTATTACCCAATGGCTCCTGAGAGGACAATTTTTTAGGGCTATTATTATTAACCCTATTTTTCATACTGTCCAAATTCTTGTTAACGTTTACTCTCAGTCCCTCAGGAGCCATGAAGGTAAATTGAGCAGATGTGTTGCCTGTCAATCTCCCATTTAATATGACCAAACCATTACTTCCTAACGATTCTATTAATTCAGAGCCATGTCTATTAGCTTTTTTATCCAAAGAAAGTCGATTATGTGACACCGATATACTCAGTGGCAATATCTCAGAATTTAATTGATTTAGCGTACCTATACGAGAATTAGAATCCCCCCCCCCCCCCCCCCACTAATATGGGCAAATGGGAATATTTTACTAGAAACTCGGAAAGAGTGGTATCAAGGATCTCAATAAGTTTATCTATATTCAAGGAGGGGGAAAGGTAAACGTTGCCTAGAATAAATTCTACATCCTCAAATTTGTACTTTATAAAAATCCAAGATGCAGTCCTAACGATTATTTCGTACTTATAAATCTCGTTATTTATCAAAATAGCCATGCCACCGCTAGGGCGGCCTCTTTGATTATTACGAATAGCATTAATTACGATAATATCGTGGTTTGGCATCCAACTAAGCCGTGTGGAGGGGGGTACAGACAACCACGTTTCGCATATACATAGAATATCAAGCGGTAGGGCATACTCCTCAATTTCTGACACATTAGCAAAGCCATGTACGTTCCAATGAATGAGACGAACCTGATCCTCAATCCTAGAGAATTTCTGCCCTACAGTCGACGAATTGATCTTCGAAGGCTGAGAAAGTTTCAAGGATGGGCTTCTGCATTGCTATTCTGTTCCAATCTCATTTCTGCCATTGTTGCGTAATCTGGCGGATGCACTTCGACGAGGTGTTGAATTTAAATATTTATCCATCGAGGAGGCAGAATCGGAAGAAGCGCTACCCTTCCGCTTGGAGTTGCTGTTCTTTTTAACAGTATTGGAGGCCTGCGAGAAGTTATCCACAGTGTTCCCTTTCGGAGTTGAATTCAAATCAGAACTGATTTCCTGTATTTCCCTTTGAGAGAAAGGCTTATTACCAATAAATAATTTGTTTCCTTTGAGGTAAATGTTCACTTCCTTGGATTTGAGTTTGTTTCGTATTTCCATCAGTGATCTTCTTTCCTCTCTCTCGACCTTCGATCTGTTATTGCTGACTGCGAGTTGTTGAATTTTCAGCAAAGCTGACTTACCAAGAATCAACTGTTTCTACTTGTAGGCAGTCAGCTTTATCAATAAAGGCCTGACGCTGGGCTTACTACCCAACCTGAAAACGGAGTCAAAAGCGTTTTCATCAATCGCAATGCCAGCTTAAGAAAAGGCACTCGAAACAGATGCTTTTAGATCTCTGTTTATCGATTCGTTATCAAGGAGGTTGAACAACACCACATTATTCCTCCTAGCCTGTGTCTGAAGCGAAATGACTGCCCCTTGCAAGTCTGAAACCGCTGATTCAAGTTCCAGGTTATAAGTCATCAGGTCATTAATTTTCCCTTTTATGATCTCGTTTTCGTTCTTTAAAGACTCCAGGTCTTTCTTCATTTGGTCCGTCGTTACCTTCAAAGAGCTAACATTCTCCTTAATAGAAGCAAGGCATGCAGTATCCTCTTTGATAGAATTTAAGTATTGCCTCCAATTTTTTCGAATCCATTTTAGATTCCTATGAGAACGGGCCTGAGTGGAGATTATGAAGGCCAATGGTCTTAGGATGGATCGTAGAACCACAAACTCGAAGGATACTCTTAGCACAGATTATGACCAATTTTAGGTGCAATATTCGTAAAAGAAAAAAAAAACCACAAGAAAACTCAAAACATCCAAGGCACAGACACCGCATAACTCACAGCACTCCCGAAATTCGTTAATGACCGCAAAATTCCTTAGATGTCAATGTTTTTGATTAGGAACTTGATGATAATTTTAGCGAAATTCATAATTTGTTCATAAATCTTATGATCTTTGTTGAACAAATTCAATAAAAAAATGCATTATTAGGGCATATGTCCACGGAAAAATTCTTTTTTTTTTCGATTTCAGACTCTTTGATTAGGATCTTTGTAATAAATTCAGCCACATTCATGATTAGTTGATAAATTTCATGATTTTTTCAAACAAATGCATTATTCGATCATCAGTGGACAGAGAATTGTTTTTCGATGTCCGTCTTTTTGATTGGGAACTTCATGATAATTTCAGCAAAATTCATAATTGGATGATAAATTTTATATTTGTTTAAAAACAAATTTAATTAAAAAATGCATTATTGGGGCATCTGCCGATGGAAAAAATTTTTTCACGATGTCAGTCTTTTTAATTGGGAACTTAATGATAATTTCATTGACACTCGTACTTGGTTGATAAATTCCATGATGTTTCAAAATTTTTTATTAAACACAGGCATTATCTAGGTATTTGTCGATGAAAAAGTTTTTTTTTCAATCTCAGTCGTTTCAGTTTAAGTTTTTATGAATGTTGCTGAAATTGCCATAAAGTTCCCAACTGAAAGGACTGGCATTGAAAAAGAAACGAATTTTTCTGCCGACAACCGCCCAAATAATGAGTTTTTTTATTAAATTTGTTTGAAAAATCAGAAGATTGATAAACAAGTTACGAATTTCGCTAAAATTATCACAAAGTTCCTATTCAAAAACACAGATTTGGAAAAAAAAAATTTTTTGTAAAAACTATTTTTTTTAACCATCCGAAATCTTTGCGAAATATTTGAAATATTTGTGAAATATATGAGAAACCATTGCAATCTTTCTGAAGTTTTTGGAAATATTTGAAATTTTTTTAAGTATGTTTGGTAATATTTGTAAAATTATTAAAATCTTTGGGAAATCATTTAAGTCTCTGTGAAGTCTTTAAAATCTATCCGAAATTTTTTTTATCTTTGGGAAATCATTGAAGTCTTTAGAAGTCTTTTAAATATATCCGAAATTTTTTTATTCTTTGGGAAATCATTGAAACTTTGTGAAATTTGTTGAATCTTCCTGAAATCTTTGAAAAATATTTGAAATCATTGTGAAATCTTTGAAAAATCACTGAAATTTTCGCAAATATTAATATTTTTGAAATATTTGGTAATATTTGTAAAATTATGAAATCTTTGGAATACCATTAAAGTCTTTGTGAACTGGTTTGAATCTATCCGAAATCTTTCAAATATTTGGGAAATCATTGAAACCTTTGTGAAATCTTCCAAATCTACCCGAAATCTTTGCGAAATATTGGAAAACTTTGTGAAATCTACGAGAAACCATTGAAATCTTTCGGAAATATTTGGAAATATTTGAAAAAATTTTCAATTATATTTAGCAATCTTTGTGAACTCTTTAAAAACTCATTCAAATCTTTCTGAAATTTTGAAAAATTATTAAAATCTTTGTGAAATCTTTGGATTGGAGTCTTTGTGAAGTCTTGTAAATCTCACAAAAATATTTGAAATCTTCGTGAAATCATTAGGAAATCATTGAAATTTTTAATCAATCTTTTAAATCTATCCGGAATGCTTGTCAAATAATAGAAGTCTTTGTGAAATCATTCAAATTCATCCGAAGTCTTTGCGAAACCTGTGAAATCTTTGGGTAATTATTGAAATCTTTGTCCAATTTTGGAAATTTTCGTGAAATCATTGGCAATATGAATTTTATACCTGTATTTATTATTTATTGTTTATTTTATACTTGTGTTCAATTTTTAAATAGTATGAGATTATTTCACTATGTACAAATTGTACCATTCAATATTATAAGTCTTTATGCCCCTGCCCCTCTCGAGACTACAGACAAAATACAGACTACAGACAGCCATCTCGGTAAAAATCGTTTTTTCTAGCTGAGGGTGTCTCAAAACGTGGAGATTTGATAAAAACCGACTAAGTCAAATTTTACATAAAACCAATACCTTCTTATTAGGATGAGAATGTAAAAAGGTTCCGCCGCCTCTGAATACCAACAATTCTGCACCCTTTAAATGTTTACATTCTCAGCTGAAGGAAAAAGTATTGGTTTTATGTGAAAATTCTGTTTCGTCAATTTCAACAAATTTCGACATTTTCAAATTCAATGATTGAGAAAAATGAATTTTACTTCGGTGTCTGTTTATCGTTGGTGTCGTAGTTGTTGTAGTCTGCAGACACAGTAACTTTCGAGGGAATTATCCGATTCGACTGCCCTTTAGCACATCGTTTTAAAGTCTGAAGAGCGAGGGCGAGTTGATTAACCAGCCATTTTTGACCACGTTTCTGTTTGAGTCCATTGAAAATGCTTTTTGAAGAATGATAAATTCAATTTCCCAACAAAACCATACGAGATATGAAAAAAATGTTAAGAAGCAAAATTGATCACTTCAGAAAGATGAACAAATTTTCTTGGATCAATTGTTTCAATAAGACGCATATTCTTCGTTTTAATCGTGAATTGTTATTATAAGAAATAATCGTAGAACGTTTCAAAAACGTTCTGTCAGGCCAAATTACTTCCTCAAAACGTCCAATGATTCAAAGACGTCCTAAAAACTTTCTTGGAACATTGGATGCTTTTTAGAACGTTATTTGGCATGCCTTTAAATAGTTTTTGAGACGTCCTGATGGCGTCTTTTGAATTGTGCGTCCAAAAAACGTTTCTACGACATTCTATTTACGTCCTTACATTGCATGCTTACTGCGTGTAGAATTCTATGCCCTCGAAGTATTTAAAATGTTGAAAATTGCAACAATCCCTTTTCCAAATCAGAAAGAATAGCTGAAGAGGTGAATTGCATCTCTCCTAATAGAATAAGAATACAAGAATTATTAATTGGAATCCATCAAATTTTAAACAGATCATTAATATTTCTTTATCTACTTGAAGACTTATTCAAAATTAATTTTAACGAAAAAATACTTTCCTTGGAAAATAAATTCTTTTAGAAGGTAGATATTAATTGGAAATAATGAAGCTTATTCCGCCAAAATAAATTATTATTTACTAGCCTGATTTCGAGATATGTAGGCTAATTATTAATTTGTGCGAAGTATTTACACTTATATTTATCACTCACACAAACTTCGCTGATGTACTTTTCTTGCATTTCTTTTGAAATGGCGATCTTTCTAATTATAATTAAACAGTTTTAATTATATGATTGCAATATTATATAATTATAATTACAACTATAATGTCAGATAACGGTAAGGAAAAATGAAAAAATGGCCCAGGAAAAGTCAGGGAATTTTGAAATTCTGATGTTGTAGCAACTCTGAATTCGCAGGAATAAAATCAAAATCATATCCTTTTTTTACCACTTTCTTTAACAATTCTTGCAAATTATTTCGAAATTTATTGAAATTAATGATTCCTTGTGCGCTAACTCGACTCTTTCCTTCAGTCTGCTTTACCTACTTTGGTCAAGTCCATCAAGATCGGTAGGTCGAGACATTTTAAAATCTATTTAAAAAAAAGCAAAATACATCCGCGAAGTTTTTGTGAGTGATAGATATGAGTACAAATAATTTATTCGCACAGATGAAACTTTCTTTATAAATGCATATTCGGAAATAAGCGGTTTTGAAAGTGGCGCTTTTTGCTAAGTTTTAGGTTTTCAAAGATGAAAATTTGAAGGAATAAGTTTTCATGCGCGATTTCACTGAATACCGTGCGAAAGGTTGATAATCATTTTTGTTTTAAAACAAACAATGAATAATAATCAAACCGTCACATTGATTGGGGCACTGGTGTGAAGAAGATGATAGAGTTGCTAGACCGCAATTATTGGATCGTTGGAGCAAGAAGAAAAATCGAATCCTTCATCAAAAATTGCGTACCATTCATTCTATGGCAGAAGATACAAGGTAAAGGGAAGGCTTATCTGCACCCGATTCCTGAAGGATAATACCCAATAGAGACACTACATGTGGATCATATCGTCCCATTACCATCAACCAGGAAGGCTTGTAAACACATTCTTACAACGATAGACGGATTTACGAAGTACGTATGGATTTTTGCCACAAAATCGACTACCGCAAAAGAAGTCATAGAAAAATTTCAGATCCACTAACAGACGTTTGGGAACCCGCGAAGAATCATTGTCGATAGGGGAACAGCCTTCAAATCCAGCGAATTCGAAGATTTCTGCAAAGAAGAGCTGATCGAGCACATCAAGATGACCACCGGAGTTCGCCGAGGGAATGGCCAAGTTAGAAGAGTTCACCGAGCACTAGAGAAAGTCTTCACGAAGCTTGCAATGCAGGAACCTCTTAGGTGGTTCAGACATTTTAGCCAGGTTTAACGTTTCTTGAACTCTACTCACCAACTCATTGGAGTTCCACTGAGAAACAAAGAGAACATCTGCTTCCAAGAAATGATCCAGAAAAGCTCTAATACAAGAATTCGATAAGACGAGAGAAGTAATGCTCAACCAAACAAAAGCACAGATATATAAAAGCACAGTATATATTTATCTCGCGCTTCGCGCTCGATTATGTATACACCTCGCGCTACGCGCTCAGACGTATTTATATCGCGCTTTACGCTCGGTTTCTCTAGATTTTTGAACTTCGTGTTCGACTTTGATGGAAAAAAAGCTTATTTGCAAATATTATAAAATTATCAAAACCTCTACATGTGAAGTGATTGTTAAATTTGTTTTTATTTTAGAATGAAATGGAAATTTATTTACTCAAGGTTCTATCGACCTTAAGCAACACATTCTCATCCAGACACTCGCGCTTCGCGCTCGATATGTGATTTGGAAATAATTTGAACCTTGCGTTCCACGCTCGGTTCTGTGCACCGTATGATAGAAATGAAAAAGTCACGAATAAAACAAAAACTACGCATCCTATCAGAACATGATTTATAACAAATATGTACCTCTTCTTTGGATGAACAAATTTTGTCTGTCATTTTTCTCGTAGCTTGTGTTATTCGTCTAAAAATTTAATTTTACTATTTCCAATGCTGTCTTTTACGAATAAAGCAAAAACTACGCATCATATCAAAAAGTGAATAATAACAAATTTGGAGATGTTTTTGGATGCATAATTTTGTTCCATTCATCCTTGGTCGTATCTTGCATAGTTTGACAGCAAAATGAAATTATTGATTTTTCATTATTTTTTTGTGTGATCAAAATTTGGATTTTTGATTTTTCAAAAAGTTCAAAAAGTTGTTACGAAAATATTGTAAGGTGTTCAAAAAGAAAAATTTTTCTCCTCTTGACTTTTTTTCATATCGTGCGTTTTTTGGCATAGAATGTTCATTTACGTTTGTTTTTTGTAATTTTGAAAATGCTATAACTCCGGTAATTTTTTTTTATCCGAAAAAGTCATGAAGATAAATTGTTTGAGTTTTGGAGTACTGTGAATAACCGTACATAGAATTTTTGAATTTTGAAAAAAAATGGTCTCAAAAATTTTCAAAATGCGCTCACTTTTTGAATTTTGATCAAAATTAGCTGTTTAACGAACTTGTTCTTTCTTTTCAGGCCCTAAAGAAGTGTGCCAAAGCACAACCCAATCTGATATTTTTTTCGAAAGTTATCGTGCCTACAGACAGACAGACACCTTGATAAAAACCTTTTTTTCTAGCTCAGGGGTCTCAAAACGTGGAGATTTGATGAAAACCGACCAAATCAAATTTTACATAAAACCAATACCTTCTCATTACAATGAGAATGTAAAAAAGATAGCTTCCAAATATCAAGTAGGCAGCCTCATTGCTATTACCATAACGCAAGAAGGACCGAGTTTCAAGTTCGAAATAAAAATATTCGGCCCATACAAAGTAACGAAAGTTAAAGGAAGAGAAAGATACGACGTAGGGAAAATGTACGAACCAGCCATAAAGACGAAGGACCTGTACACACTTCAAGTTCAACAGATAACATGGCCATGGACTGGCTTCGATAAAGACGCATCGTTGGGGCCAGGCGATGCGACAGTCAGAGTGGCTGAATGTAGGACAGAGAGCGATTAGCGGTAATAGATTGGTACGTAAGCTAGGTCGCATACCTTTGAAGGTCAACGTAGGAGTTCAAGGCCAGTGATGCGACCCAAGGACGACAGTCCGATTAAGGCGCTTGACGAAGCACGGCGTCTCAAACTAATATCATTTCATTGTTTTCTTCTTATAATATAAGTCTCAAATATCAACTGCTTTTCTACAGCCTCACTCTCACATTCGTACACAAATAAATCGATTGGCTATATTTCAACGAGTACGTTCAAATTTCGTTTATGGAATCAACTCAAAATGTCTTTTCGATAACTCTTCGCTATAACACTTTACAAATTTACAACTATTATGAATTGTTGAAACAACTAATCGTAATAAGACCTTACTTTCTCTTACATTTTATAACAAAATTCTGAACTTCAATGATCTAAACATTTTCAATCCCGGAAAAACAGCTTTTGTTAATTAGTTTGTTTATAAATTAATACAAAATTTTTGTACACATCATTTTCAACCAAGCCAAATAAATATTTTCTAAAATGTTCACTATGGCGTTTTAGAATTATTTTTTACACTTGTTTTTCATGTTTGAAGAGGTGTCCCAGCCTAAACTACACACATTTTTTTGGTAGATTCGAAGAAATTCAGAAAAACGGCTGTAAAACTTGTTTTGCATCGCAATTATATGTTTTGTTCACAAAAAGATAATAGACCTTTAAAACAATGTAATGGAAGCCGAAATCCGAAAAATTGCAAATATTAAAAAAATGATCCGATCGGCATGAAATATACTTTAAATGAGTTTTCCAGGCAACAGGTTTTAAATTCGAAATCCCAATTTTCAAAAACAAAATGGCGGCTGCAATGTGAGACTCAAAAACTCAGAAAATTAATCCGATCAAAATGAAACTGACTGTCCAGGGGTTTTCAGGCAGTTGAGTTTGAATTTAAAATCCAAATGTTTGAAAACAAAATGGTGGCTCCAAAGTGACGCCCAGAAACTCGAAAAAATGATTTTATTTTAAAAAAATTACTTCACAGAAGATTCTCGGCAGATGATTTTAAATATGAAATCCAAATTTTGAAAAACAAAATAAGCGGCTCTAATGAGGCGTACAAGAGCTCGAAAAATGATCCGATACATATGAGTGTAATTGACTATAAATGGGGTTTTCAACAGCTGACTTAAAATTTGAAATCTAATTTATTTTTCATGAAATGGCGGCTCCAATGTTTCACCAAAAGAACTCGAACATACTTCAAAAATTTACTTTCTAACTTTACTTTTACTAATGCGTACTTATGTTCATAAAGGAATCAATTCATAGTTGTAATGACTAATATAAGAAGTATTATTAATACAGATTATATTGAGTTTCTAGAAGAAAAAAAACCAATGACCAAACCTTTAAATTGTTTTATCACACATGAGCTGCTACTTCATTAAAAATTATCTAGAGAAGTTGTAGGCTCCGGAAGCTTCGAACATGGTTCCATAAAGAAACCAATCCCAAAGCTACTGGAACGTGTACGTCATCCGCTTCTGCTCCTTCTGTCCTAGAAGGTAAGCAAGAGCGGTAAATTTACGCGTGATAACATCGGGAAACACTGTTCCTTGGAGTCAGATCTCTAGCCGCGGATGACCTTACGCGGCAGACAAGACAGTTGGAGACGAAGGTTTCATCTCTGGATAATTTTTTAGAGCTACCAATCTTTGTAGAATTTAAGAGGAACAGTGTTGATGGACCAGATGAAGTGATCCCAGGAGAACAGCCTTTTGCATCCGGTTAGCGATGAAATGAACCTGACGCTGGCAAGCCGGAATCTTGTTGAGTTGACTGATAAATGAAGCTTTCATACCTCCAAGACAGCCGAGTATGAGAATTATAAGATGGACTTTCTAGCCTTGGTACAGAAAAACTCAGCTCCAAAAGAAATGCTTGATATTTCGCCCGTTTTTCTCCCTCATTTGCCGAGATATTACCATCGGCTGCTGCCGAGATTTCAATCACGCAAATGATCTTGTTCTTCAGATCTTGGAGGACAATGTCAGGCTTCGTAGCACTGATACGTTGAGTGGTAGAGAATGAGAAAATCCAGTAGATCTTACACTGATAATTCTCCACAACGGACTCGAGTTCCCCCTGGGCTTCTGGCAAGACGGGCAATAGATCAACACCATAGAAATGCCTAAGATGGTAATATAACACTTTTAGAGCTGCATTGTGTCTCTCTATGTGCGCGTAGCGTGCATATTTAGAGCATCCACTGAGAACATGTCCAAGTGTTTCTGGCTCTTGCTTGCACGCTCGGCAGTTGGTATCGCTTGCAGGTACATTTATTGTGCGCTCGCGGTAAACGAAGGTGTCTATGACGCTGTCTTGACAGGCAAAAAGGAATCCCTCAGTCTTCGATCTCAATCCAGCAGACTTGAGAAGCATGTTGGACAGACCCATCGAGAGCCCTTCTCTACGTATGATGCCGTAGAACTTACCATGATGGGGTTTGTCAGCATGTTCTCTTAGTAGGAGCGTATGTTCTGCTTTCTGTACACGACTTTCAAGCACCAGAGGTGTTAGTGATGCTAGGCCATGTGTAGTATCGCTGGAATTAAATGGAAGGTCAAGATCCTCTGCAGCCCTATCTGCTACATAGTATAGAAACGCCGCAGCATTGGCGATTTCATGTTGATGTACGAGTCGCATAAGGGAATTCGTGCTTTTTAGAACTGAGCAGGCTGTAGCCAGAACCATTCTTCGATGAAGACACTCTAAGCTTAGCAAGCCTCTACCCCCTTTATCGCGAGGGAGATATATTCGAGGTACGGAAGATCTAGGATGAAGACTCCGTTGTATTGTCATCATCTTGCGTGTGCTTCGATTAAGTTGGTTTAACTCATCGACGTTCAATTTTACTGCACCAAACGTGTAGAGCAGTATAGGAACGGCCAGCATATTGGTCGCCTGGATCTTATTCTTTCCAGATAATTCGGAAGCCCAAATTTGTCTGAGAATTTGGCGATACCTTCTTCCAAGGGCCGTTTTAAAGGTATTTCCGCCTTTGAGTTGAACATCCTGATCGTCACAAGATGATGTAGTTTCTAGTCTTCCTTGGTGTAGGAGGACGCAGGCACACTTGTCCAGTCCGAAGCTCATGCCAATCTCTTTAGAATACCTATATACAGCATCTACAAGGATATTAAGGTCCTTTTTTGAGGAACCAAAGAAATTAAGGTCGTCCATGTATGAAAGGTGGTTGACCTTATATTCTCTTCTGTTCGGCGGCCACATAGGTATCCAGAGCTTTTGCCTCGGAGCACAATAGATAGAGGCAAGAGGGAGATGCAGAAAAGTATCGGACTTAGAGAGTCTCCTTGAAAGACCACCCTCTTATATGTGACAAAGCTTGTAGTCACTTGTCTTTTGTCATATGTGATGACAAATCTTGTCCGCAACAAGAGCATAAGCTCTTCTATGCATCTCACTATTTTTGGATGCACCTCCATTCACTCAAGGAGCTTAATAAGTAGCTCATGGTTCGTGTTATCGGATGCCTTACGGTAATCAATCCAAGCCATGGACAGATTGCGTCGATACCTGATCGAATCCTGGGTAATACACCTTTCTATTAACAGGTTCTCCCTGCAACCTGTCAGCCCTCTCTTGCATCCACGTTGTTCGACTATTACACTCCATACCGGCTCGATAGATGTTAATATCCTCTCTTTGAGGATGCCAGTGAATAGCTTGTAGCTTATGTTTAAACAAGCTATGGGCCCGTCGTTCTTTGGACTTGACAAATCTCCGGTCTTAGGGATCAATACCGTGCGTCCTTCCACTAGCCACTGCGGGACGGGTCATTCTCCGTTTAAGAAAGTAGAAAATATGCGAGCTAGATGTTGGTGCGTAGAAGTAAGCTTCTTCTACCAAAAGTTGTTGATTTCATTTGGCCCTGGCGCTGAAAAGATCTTAGTTCTAGCGTTAACTTTCTTCACTTCTTCAGCAATAATTAGTGGATACTCTTCCTTTGGACCTTGTAACCTTTGCCTTTGGCAAAAGTTACGAAAGAGTGATATATCAGAAGTGTCTTCATTTAGCTGATAAGTATCTCCATATACTTGCCCCCAGAAGACTTGAATCTCTTCTCGGCTAGGCGGATTTTCAACTACACATGACGCTTTATTGAACAGACGGGAAGGATTAGTAGAAAAGGTGGAATTTTCCTTAATCCACGTAACTCGCCGTTCCAAGCGCTGTTTCGCTGTTGGAAGAGATCTTATTTTTTGCGTCCAGTGCTGCTTGATGGTCGTCAGTTTACACTTGTTTAGCGTGTGATTTGCTTTCCTCAAGTTTCGAGCAAGTGCCCTAACTTTTGGAGTGAACTTTTTATTTGATGTTATGTAGCTAATCACACACTGAACATTTGGTGCATGCCGTCTCGCCGTTTCAATTTTGAACTGAAGCTGTGCAATACGCTCGCGTGTCTTACTCAGACGTACCGATGTATCGTTACTTCTATCGTCGCTAAGCAGGGAGACCGCCTTCTCGTAAACTAGACAGTTCAGATTCCAGAGATTAACATCTTCGGGTAGCAAATCGCGGAGAGCAGTATTAGCTTCAGCTAATTTGTCCATCCTGAGGAAGACTCTTTGGTGGATAGATCTCCTATTTCTCATATTGGCATTATCGGCTATCTGCAAAGGTGGTATTGCTGGAACGGGTGGAATGTTCGCTGGAGGATGTTGCTCCTCTTCCTGTTGATAAAGAGCTTCATATCCGTTTTTTCGCAAAAGGAGACCTGATCTCTTAAATACTGAGACGTTTTATGAGCATATTCCGGGTGCATATTGACCCAACGGTCATGCAAGCTCTTCATGAATCCTCTCCGCGCCGGTGAGCTTCTTTGCCAACAGGTAAGAAGGTCCATCCTGAGTTGGTCCAACCATTTGAATCGATGTTCTTGCGTTTGTCCGGGGCCCTTGCCTGGTCGTCGCCTCGGTTCGTTCCTATTGCCACTCCCAACTGAACCATGGCCTCCATCCGAGAGAGGCCTATTGTGGGTGCCACTGCGCGATATTTGTGTCGTAATCTCATAATTCGTTGAATGGGGTAGTTAGCCCAAAGCAACGCGGCTGACTGCAAGAGCCGGACATATTAGGACATATCTGGGATATTATACGTTTTCAAAAAATTATTTGGCTTGACTGAGGACGGTTTTTTGAACATTCTATAGTAACGCCTTTTGACTTTTACGGCCAAAGGACTCAAGCGGAAACTTTAAAATTCAATAGACTCCTTTCACTCAATAAATACTAGGATTAAATATTTTTAAATACGAAGCAATACTCCTCTTTCAAATTGAAGTGCGTATATACTGAGGGAAAAACTGTTTACCTTGATAATTTTTGCGTGAAATTAAATCGTTGAATGCTTAGGTTAGTTCACTTCACCATTCGAAAAATTCATTCTACGCGAAATAACTTGAATTGAATAGCTTTTTCCTCTGCATACATATTTCTATTTGCAGGAGGAGTACCGCTTAGTATCTGAGAAATATTGCAGTCTAGTAATAGATTTGATACTTTCACGATGATTCATTATAATAAATTTAAATTTAAAGATTTTTCGGGTTTCAATCGTGTGCGAAACTATGAATGTTGCCAAAGTTTCGTGAACATTGCAGTTCACTTCTTCAGGGCTGACCTGAAACTGAAATTTCAGTTTATGTTGTTCTTATATATTTATTCTCTACGATGCCTGTGATTGGCCAGAGTGCCCCATGGTGGGGACTGCTTGAACTTGATTGGCCAATCAAGTCTTTTTTAAAGGACCCGGGAGGACGGAAAGCCAAATCGGATTGGAATTATATCCATTGTCCCTATTGATGTTATTAGGGTGTTTCAAGATTTCGATTGCTTCTCTATGTTTCCTTGGAAATTTATTGTACGTTTTGGCGATGACGGTTTTTTGTCAAATAAAATACTATGTCCTGTTTCGATATAATGCTCAGCTACTGCGTATTGTGTGAAATGTTTTAGCCTAACTTTACTCTCATGTTCCTTTACACGTTGACTTACTGCCCTCCCGGTTTCTCCAATATAGACTTTACCACAAGAACAAGGGATATGATATACTCCCGGATCACTGAAAGGTTCCTTTTTATCTTCAGGCTTGTTTAGAAGTTACCTATTTTTGCAGGTTGTTTAAATATAGTTTGGATGTTGTGTTTGTTGAGAATTCTTGCTATTTGTTCCGTGATACCTTGAATGTAGGGTAGGATGGTAGTTTTTTTTCTCTCTCTTTCTTTAGTAGGTTGTGTTGACTGGTTTTCTTGAGTGTATTTTCTTATTGCTTTATTAATTTGTTTGTTTGTGTAATCGTTTTGTATTAGGATTTGTTTAACATTTTGTAATTCCTTTTGTAATTTATCTTTATATGTTATGGAGACAGCTCTGTATACAAGGGAATTGATGACCGATTGCTTTTGATATGGGTGGTGGTGGGAGGAGGCATGCAGGTATCTGCTTGTATGGGTGGGTTTTCTGTAAACTTCATGTCCTTATGTGTTATCAGATCTTTTATAAACTAGTACGTCCAAGAAAGGTAATTTTCCGTTTTGTTCAATTTCCATAGTGAACTTGATATTAGGGTGTATTCGATTGATGAAATCGAAAAATTTGTTTAGTTCGTCTAGTCCGTGTCTCCAGATGACAAAAGTGTCGTCAACGTAACGGCACCAGCATTCCGGTTTAAGCTTGGATTTGTGGAAGATTTTAGTTTCAAAATTTTCCATAAAAATGTTGGCTATTACAGGTGAGATGGGAGATCCCATTGCTGCTCCTGAGGTTTGTTCGTAGAATTGGTTATTGAAAGAGAAATAGGTATTAGTGAGACAGTGTTCTATTAAAGGTGTGAGATTGGAGGGGAAGTTTGCAAAGGATTTAATAATATCGATTGTATCAGAGATTGGTACTTTTGTAAAGAGAGATACTACGTCGAAACTTACTAGGATGTCATGGGATTGAATGTGAATCTGTTGTATTTTTCTGATGAAGTCAAAAGAGTTTTGGATGTGTTTGATAGAGTTTCCTGTGAAAGGCTCAAGTTTTTTGGCGAGAAAGCGTGCTAGGTTGTGAGTTGGAGTTGTAAGGTTGAGAGTTGGGCACTCTGGCCAATCACAGGCATCGTAGAGAATACATATATAAGAACAACATAAACTGAAATTTCAGTTTCAGGTCAGCCCTGAAGAAGTGAACTGCAATGTTCACGAAACGTTGGCAACATTCATAGTTTCGCACACGATTGAAACCCGAAAAATCATTAAATTTTAAATTCTAAATTTAAATTTATTATAATGAATCATCGTGAAAGTATCAAATCTATTATTAAAGAACTCTACGGGGAGAGTTTCCTTACTAAAACTAACACTTTTAGTAAGCTCAGGACTTCTCAAGCTAAACTACTAACATCTTTAGCTTTCTTAAAACGGTGTAGGGACAATAACATCGTCCCAAAATTCTTACAGTTAAAAAACCATTTGGGAACATCTAAATCCAAATCAATTCTACATAAAACAAGTTTGCTTCTCTTAAAAGAAAGGATACAACATACCAAATTTGACTTGCACACTACCTCCAAAAAAAACTATTGAAACTTCACCTTTTCCTATCAAACACTCTCAGATTTCACATTTGGTCCACATTGGACCACATATCATTTGACCAATCCCAACGGATTAAAGATTTTTGCACTGAGAAACAAAAAATAAAATTTGACAAATTACTTCCAGTAAAGCACGCACAATTAACTAATACAGCAAAAAATATCTCTAACCATCATCTCAGCAATGAAATGATTTCAGCCTTATCTAAAGGACATAATTTTGCAGTCGCTCCCTCCAAAATCCCGAAAGAAGAAATCATCAGTAATTTGGATCCACAATATACACCCTCCCACCCGAAAAAGCAAACGACGTACGACGTAGGACAGCCAACATTTTACGCGAAGCCCAACTTCCTTCCTCAAACTTAACAAAACAAGAAAAAACAGCTATTAAAGAACTCAATCAGAATAAAGACATCACAATATTACCCGCAGACAAAGGCAACACAACAGTAATAATGAATAAAGAAGACTATAAGAACAAAATCATGGACCTTCTTACTGACGATACATATAAAAAGCTTAAAAAAGACCCCACAAAAACAATAACCAGAAAAACACAAAGCCTCCTAAAAGACTCAAATCTTGACAGCGATACAATATCTAAATTAGAACCTACTAATCCTACCTCTCCAAAACTTTACGGACTTCCAAAAATTCACAAAAACAACATCCCACTCAGACCGATCGTCAGCGCAATAAACTCTCCAACTTACAACCTAGCACGCTTTCTCGCCAAAAAACTTAAGCCTTTCACAGGAAACTCTACCGAACACATAAAACTCTTTTGACTTCATCAGAAAAATACAACAGATTCACATTCAACCCCAAGACATCCTGGTAAGTTTCGACGTATTATCTCTCTTTACAAAAGTACCAATCTCTGATACAATCGATATTATTAAATCCTTTGCAAACTTCCCCTCCAATCTCACACCTTCTAATAGAACACTGTCTCACTAATACCTATTTCTCTTTCAATAACCAATTCTACGAACAAACCTCAGGAGCAGCAATGGGATCTCCAATCTCACCTGTAATAGCCAACATTTTTATGGAAAATTTTGAAACTCAAATCTTTAACAAATCCAAGCTTAAACCGGAATTCTGGTGCCGTTACGTTGACGACACTTTTGTCATCTGGAGACACGGACTAGACGAACTAAACAAATGTTTCGATTTCATCAATCAAATACACCCTAATATCAAGTTCACTATGGAAATTGAACAAAACGGAAAATTACCTTTCTTGGACGTACTAGTTTATAAAAGATCTGATAACACATTAGGACATGAAGTTTACAGAAAACCCACGCATACAAGCAGATACCTGCATGCCTCCTCCCACCACCACCCATCTCAAAAGCAATCGGTCATCAATTCCCTTGCTTACAGAGCTGTCTCCATAACAGATAAAGATAACTTACAAAAGGAATTACAAAATGTTGAACAAATCCTAATACAAAACGATTACACAAACAAACAAATTAATAAAGCAATAAGAAAATACACTCAAGAAAACAAGTCAACACCACCTACTAAAGAAAGAGAGAGAAAAACAACTACCATCCTACCCTACATTCAAGGTATCACGGAACAAATAGCAAGAATTCTCAACAAACACAACATCCAAACTATATTTAAACCACCTGCAAAAATAGGACAACTTCTAAACAACCCTAAAGATAAAAAGGAACCTTTCAGTGATCCGGGAGTATATCAAATCCCTTTTTCTTGTGGTAAAGTCTATATTGGAGAAACCGGGAGGGCGGTAAGTCAACGTGTAAAGGAACATGAAAGTGAAGTTAGGCTAAAACATTTCACACAATCAGCAGTAGCTGAGCATCATATCAAAACAGGACATAGTATTTTATTTGACAAAACAACCGCCATCGCCAAAACGTACAATAAATTTCCAAGAAAGCATAGAAAAGCAATCGAAATCTTGAAACACCCTAATAACATCAATAGGGACAATGGATATAATACCAATCCGATTTGGCTTTCCGCCCTACCGGGTTTTTTAAAAAAGACTTGATTGGCTAATCAAGTTCAAGCAGTCCCCACCATGGGGCACTCTGGCCAATCACAGGCATCGTAGAGAATACATATATAAGAACAACATAAACTGAAATTTCAGTTTCAGGTCAGCCCTGAAGAAGTGAACTGCAATGTTCACGAAACGTTGGCAACATTCATAGTTTCGCACACGATTGAAACCCGAAAAATCTTTCAATTTTAAATTTTAAATTTAAATTGCAGTCTAGTATTGAATTATCAGAATGAGGTGAATAAGTTTGAAGTTTAGAGCTTTAGTTCATGCAACAGATTTTAAAAACAAGAATAGCATGTTTTTAAATATTGTTGGTCGGTAAAATATAATTACTATTTGGTACTAGTGATGTATAAAATGATGTTTTTCCGAAAACCTGAACCAGGCAAAGTTACCGGAAATTACCAGAAACTTAAGGAAATGTTTTCATTGAACTTTTGGGTTATATCGTTTGGGTTTTCAGGCCGGGTTGCGAACTGCAAACCCGACCTTGCCACACCACTACTTGTTACTCTTAAGCTGAAGTATGTAATTCTCCAAATATCTTCGAACGACCAGGCTTCAACGAGCATTTAAACGCTATTGAATGATGGGAAATTAAAAATCAGGTGAATATCGTAATTGATTCGCTTATTATTACTATTTATTCAGACCAAATACCGCATAGAGAAAATTGTGAAACTTTAATCCGAATTCAGACAGGAAACAATATTACATTTCAGTCTTACTTTTTTTAACTTTAATTAAAGGTGTGGCAATTAATGTTGTTTTGCACATGGCTTAAACAAATACAAATATAAAATTCCTTGAGATAGGTTTACGCGTGCCCAAGGGAGTTTCCGCTATTTCATCTCTGTTCAATATGACAACCGCGCCGCTGTACATGTTTATTTTCGCCCGTCTTACAATGCCACTATCACGTGTATATATTCCATGAAGAATTGTATTATAATGCTCCAATATTGCAACGACGTCACCAGTAGATGTAGTCAAAACATTTCGTTCTTCGGATGGCATGGGCGCAAGTTCTTTATTTTTTACTCTCACATTAATTGATTTATCGGCAGGAAAAGTGTATTTGCGAATTTCGTATTGCTTTTGCGGGTTTGTGTTGGGAATAAGCCGAACAAATCTAAGTTCTTCAAAGGTATGTCCATATACGAGAGAAGAAGGATGAATAGGAGGAGGAGACCTAGACCTGGCACGAAGAGGAGGCTCAACAGGAGAAGTAGCCCTGCCAGGAGAATTATGTCTGCCTGAAGAATAAGAAGGTGCGCGGCGAGGAGAAGCAGGAGGAAGGTTGAGATCGATCTGTGAACTCCAGTCTGCAACAAGAAATAGAGGATTATTTTTTTTAACACACAGTCGTATGTTGGTATTGACTGTGTTTTGGACAAAAAGTAAAATGATTAAATTGTGCTTTTTTCTTAATGGACTGACGCGTTGTATGAGCATGTTCTGGGTTCATATGGATACAACGTTCACCCAACTTCAGCATATATCCTCTTCGCGCTGGTGAGCTTCCTTGCCAACAGGTAAGGATGTCCCTCTCGAGTTGATCCAACTATTTAAAACGATGTTCTCGCGTTTATGCCGGACCATTGCCTAGCCGCCGCCTCGGTTCGGTCCTATTGAATTGTTATATTTTTGTTGCAAACTTGTTCATGGGTATACCCGGGTTTTCATCTTCAGCCACGGACTAAGTCAAGTGCCTGATGAGATCGGGATGTTATAAAGTAACTTAATACGATGTTTACATTCTTTTTCGATAGTTTTGCAGGTACAGAATTAGGAGCATGGTCTCTCCATAGATTCTAGTCGCTTGTTTCCTGATGGTCCAAGAAGTTTCTTGCGCTGCGACTAATGCTTAACTAGACCGCCTTCTGAACTGCTGCCAGTACCCTAATCACTTCTAAATGTTTCAGCTGTTCAGTGCATCTTGCGTGCACATTTCTTGTAGCTGAAATCACAATAAGATGAACAGATGATCGTTTTATATTCAACCATGTGCTCTTCACCTCATGCCTTAGCACGCTATACTTATGGATCTTGGTATTATGGATTGCCCGCAAATTCCGGTTGTGGGGAGAAAGAATGTCGATGATGTAGACTCTTCCACCTTTTTTCTCGCATCACGATGTCGACTCATTTGGCTCATCGTTATGTAATACGGGCACTGAAATGTATCTACAGAAAGGCATTCATTCTGTTTATGTTTTGCATAGTCTGCGCGGGGCTGTCCCAGTTCATATCATCAGTCACGGACGAATTTTTGTAATACAGTGATCTGATGAGAACAGTGAGCCTAATTGGAAATATTGGAAAAGGGCTGGTTTTTACCCCATCATTTACGGACTGGGTTGCAGCCAAGTGCACGATGTGGGGACCTACAGCTTAAGGCGGGATCTGAACCACCAGCACTTCGGTAAAGGTACATAGGGAAATTTCCAGAGGTACCGGCTAAGGAATCGAACCAGGGTCCTCTAACGTGAGGTCCGGGCGCCTAACCATTTGAGCTATCGCGGCACTTCATGTATGAGAAGTTGTAGGCTCCGGAACCTACGATCATTGTTCCTTGAAGCAACCAATCCCGATGCAACTGGAACGTGTATGTCATCCACTTCTGCTCCATTTGTCCCAGGACACTGTTTCTTGCAGTCCTGTCTCTAGCTGCGGATGACTTTACTCGGCAGACGGAACAGTTGGAGATGAAAGCTTCACATCTGGATACTTCTTCAGAGCTACTTATCTTTGTAGAATTTTATGGTGAATAGTGTTTTCGGACCAGATGGAGTGATCCCAGCAGAACAGCCTTCTGCATCTGGCTTGCGATGGACTGAGCCTGACGCTGGCGAACCGGGATTTTGTTGAGTTGGCAAAGAAATGAAGCTTTCATGCCTCCAATACAGCTAATTATGAGAACTACAAGATGGACTTTGTAGCCTTGGTACAGCCTGCTCAGCTCGTGGAGCAGTGCTTGATATTTCGCCCCTTTTCTCCCTCCTTTGCCGTCATATTACCATCGGCTGATGCCGAGAATTCAATCACAAAACGATCTTCCTCTTTAGGTCTTGGAGGACAATATCAGTCTTTGTAGCAGCAATACGTTAAATAGTGGAGAAAAGAAATTCCGGCAGGACATGAGTTCCCCCTGGGCATATGGCATGACGGGCAACAGATCAATACCACAGAAGTACCCAACATGGTAATATAGCATTTTTACAGCCGCATTGTGTCTCTCTATGTACCCGTAACATGCATTCTTTGAGCATCCACTGAGAACATGTTAAAGTGTTTCTGGCTCTTGCTTGCACGCTCGGCATTCGGTAACGCCTACAGGTACATTCATTATGTGCTCACGGTAAACTAAGGTGTCTATAACGCCATCTTGACAGGTAAAAAGAAATCCGTCAGTCTCTGATCTCAATCCAGCACACTTGAGAAACCTGTAGATCACGTATGAGCACCAGAGGTGTTAGTGATGCTAGGCTATTTGTAGTGTCGCTGGAGTGCTTCGATCAAGTTGCTTCAACTCATCGACGTTCTATTTTACTGCACCAAACGTGTAGAGCAGTATAAGAACCTATGGCTACGTCTCACATCCGTGAGATGGGTCATGCTACGGTAAATTCTACAGCATTATGCGTAGAGAAGAGTTATCGATGGGACATATATATATATATATATAGTATAATATGGTAGCTCTAAGAAGGCATCCACAGGCGACTGTTGTTACCTCCAACGATTGTGGCAGCGGTCACGGCACCACCCTACCGAAGATGTTCTCGTGTTGTCGTGGCGGTAGAGCTTGAGCTTTGCTCTCATGAATTTGACAGCCATGCTGGCTGTAGAATTACTACTGGCAGGGTTTCCCATGCCAGACAGGCAGATAACGAAGAGGAAAGGGACTGAGAGGAGCCAAAAAAAAACAATTATTTTGGGGAAATTTTTAATCTATGTAGACGGCGGTCGCTTTCCGAGGATCGTCGGGGTGCCCCTAGTGCCACCGCTGGGGGTGGCAGCATGTAAGCTGGTGGTGGTGAGCTACGTGATGGATGGGTAGGTCTCACCAGGATACCCGAAAGAGCTACTGTCCGACCAGAAAATTGGCAAAAAGCGGTGAGTAGCAGGACACCAGTTGCGCCTGCAGAGGATGTTTCGGCTGGGAGCCCCCAGCCGACCACTTCCACAGGAATGCCGCGGCAGCGCATCAACAGTCAAACTCATCATGATGAGTACTTGATGCGCTGCCAATTTGAACACGAGACGGAAGCGACCACAACTTCTCTCGACGGGGTGATCTTTCGCCAAAACTTTGTAGCGAATTTCCCGGAAATGAGAACAGTGAGACAAGACGACCTTGAACAGCGAAGGAGTCAGATTATAGATGAGAAACTCCTCCCTAGAAGAACCATCAACCGCATAAGATTGGAGGTTGAGAATGCCCAGCAACTCCACGGTGCGCAGGCCAAAAAGAGGATAAGGTGAACGCCGGAAATGAATGGAGACGTGATCAGATGTCACTTTCACGCAACAGCACGGGGCGGACCCGTCAGGGGCGAACAGCATCCTTTCTTCTTGGGCCTTCATCCCGAGCTGGCCTATAGAGTGACTGAACAACATCTTGCTGATAAATTAGGTTCCATTAGGTGGCGCCACCTTATATCCAAGGTCGAAATAAGTAACATCGAAAAACAGGTACAGCAACAACTAGCAACACCTGCAGTACACCCCACAGATGCGATGGAAGAGGAGGTTCATATACCCGTGACACGAGATGCTATAGACGAGCCTGGGCCGGATCTGGGGGATGTAGCAGGGCGATTGTCTCATGGTCGACAGTCGTTAGGCTTGCAGCCGCCGGAGCCTACCCCTGCTCCTGCTGAACTCATTGGAGAGCTCAATGAGGAAAGCCTGCGCTCATGCTGTGCTTCACTGATGCCATCCTAAAGTTCGCAGATCAAGAACTTGCTGCAGGTGCAGACTCTTGCATATTGCTCTGCGGTCACGTCTGCCAGGATGATGAAGGCGAGATCAGTAGAAGAAGAGCAGAACTGGGACGGTCGTACCAATTTCGAATGGGCAATCGGTCTCAGAGACTGACTCACCATGTGGAGGAGATCCTTCGCCCACATAATATCAGTTCAGGAACATCTACGAACCTGGACGAAGTGATTGACTATCTTAAGCAGAGGCTCATGGTCCTGGCAGCGCAACTGCGGCGATTTAAGAGAGCGATCATGAAAAGGAATGACAATAGACTTTTTGTAGCAGACGAAAAACGTTTTTATCGCACTTTCAGATGGCAAAAACAACACTTCAAATTTTCAGGAACCACCTAGGACCGAGGAAATAGTCAGATACTGGTCGAGCATCTGGGGTACTCATAGGTCAAGTGAACTAGACTCGACGTTGCTCCAATGTGACTCGTATCTTAAAGAGGGCTCAGAACTGAAAAGCGCTGGGTGTGGATGGGGTGCACAGTTTCTATCAGTGTCTCACGGCCAGTGCTCCCAACGCGGGCAGCTTGCACTACTGCGCATGCGATGCAAATGGCTTTTCATTGGCTGCCGTTCGCGCTCTCATTTGAAATGTTAACAAATTCCATTTTTAAATTGATTATTAATAATTAGAAGTAATCATATTTTAACATGTTCAAGTGGCATGTGGATGGTTTTTAATATATTCTGAGCATTGGGTTAAAAAATGAAATGATATTTCCGAAAAGAAAGAATATTATGTAATATAATGTAATCTTTTTTTAATTTTCAACGCCTAATGCTCAGAATATATTAAAAATCACCCATGTACCACTTGAAATTTTTAAATAAATCATTCTCGATCATAAATAGTGAATAAAAAAAATTGTACTTTTTAACGTTTCAAATAAGCGCGCGAATGGCAGCCAATGAAGCGCCTTATGCATCGCATGCGCAGTAGTGCAAGGTGCCCGTGTTGGGAGCACTGCTCACGGCTATCATTTCTGACTTCGTCTATAAATAAAGTGAGAGGAACAACGTCCTCTCCGAAGAACAAAAAGGTTGCTGTCGAGGCCCCCGTAGTTGGAAGGACCAAGTCATGATAGACTGTGTGGTTGTGTTGCATGCGAAACATCACCAACGCAATTTGCACATGTCCTACATTGACTACCAACAGGCGTTTCCCTCCATATCCCACGATTACACAGGCCCACAAAATTTGACAAAGGTCCGGAACCAGAGACCAGACCTAGTATACCCGAAGGCTTTTGCTGCGCTGAACCCGAATCCGACCTCAGAAAAATTCCAGCACCCTCAGTTTTCGAGATATTCTAACCTAAATGGGTGAAGGAAGAATCTGTTTGTTCAGACTTTTATGCGGTCCAAATAAAGGACAATAAAATTTTTGACCAAGCGTCCTCGACGTCATTGTTAATCAAACTCCTCCTCTAATCAACACTGAAATGCACAGTAAGACACTAAAATTCGACACGTTTCGACTTGTCTGGTTGGCAAGTTGCGCGCAGCGGTAAGGTGAATTCCTAGAATCGGCTGAGGCTTACCTCCTCCCTCCCCTCCCATCATATTGCGGCTGATGTATATTTACGTAATACTGTTGTAAATATGATACATTTTAACGCTTTCAACGCCTTAGACGATCGCACTAGCACACTTCACACGAGGAAAATAACGACCATAAAATGGCTCCTTTATACGATATTTGCCCCTTCCCCCACCCTCACAGGAGAGGGTGATGAGAAGGGGAACGTTTTTTTTTAGTCAAAGGATATTTAGGAGAGGTCACATACCGATTCTGAACGAAATTCGATTACTATAATTTACTAAGGAAAAGTCCCAAAACGTGTTCAATTTTTGACGATTTTTCGAAACTTTGAACGCGATGTACGACCTTTCGTGTAATTCGGCCCACCCTAATGAACACCCATGCCATTCCTCTCCTAACATACTCCTGTGGTTTGGTCACCTGGTCCATGACTGACCTCGAGAAGCTAAACAGAATCATCCGCGTGTAAATATCTGAGCACCGAATGCACCATGAAAGGAAAGCTGTAGAGAGAATAGTTGTGCCACGCAAGCTTGGAGGCGGAGGGATTTTGGATGTCCGTCGATTGTGTGACTCTGAGGTGACGGAATTGCGTGAATACTTCCAAATCAGGACTAACATCTCACTCTACAACTGCATCTGTAGAGTTGACCCGTATACCCCCTTAAAACTGGCAACCGTTGATTTCCACTACATCGGACATATCAACGCTAAGCAGCTAGCTGCTCAGTGGCGAGGTAAACAATTGCGCAAACAACATCCCCAAATATTAGATCTTCCTTGCGTGGATAGTGATGCCTTAAACCTCTGGTTAAGGCGGGGAGAACTCTTTCCGGAAACGGAAGGATTTGTCATTGCCATCCTGGACAGGGTAATCAAGATGAGGAATTACCAAAACACGTCATCAATCTGAAGGCAGTTATGGACAGATGCCGCCTTTGTGGAAATCCCAATGAGAACATCGAGCACATCATTGATGGTTGTACGATGCTTGCCTCCCAAGAATACACGCGCAGACATAATGATATTGCTCGGATCATTCACGAAAAAATTTCCCAGGACACCGGTTCACTAGAGAGATTTGAGCCTTACTACAAATGTAGCCCAGTTAAAGTACTGGAGAATGAACACCATCTCCTTTACTGGGACAAGACTATTCTGACTGACCATCAAGTCATACACAATCATCCAGATGTCCTCTGGTTAGATGAACATGCTCAACACGTGAGAATAATAATAGACATAAGCGTTCCACTTAACAAAAACATTAGACTTCGATATACTGAGAAGATCCAGAAATATTCGGAGCTGAAGCTGGAGATCCTGACCGTGTGGAGGGTCAAAAAGGTCATCATGCACCCGGTCGCGATCTCCTCCACTAGGAACGTTCATGCGAGGTGCGTACAAATTTGAGAAGTAAATAGGAGCTCGAAATTCGCTACCTCTATTTCAGATGGCAGTATTGCTGAACACGTGCCGCATCGTCAGGATTTTTCTGGGAGTGAACAATGTTAGCGGCTGAAATCGCCTTCTGTCGCCATCCCGCGTACACGACAGATGACTGTGATGAACACATTTTTAATTTTCGACTTTTAATTCTCGGCTTTCCATTTTTGACCTTTCTCTGTATATGTGTATGTCCGTATGCGTGTGTGAAGTTGTGTTTGTCACCTGCCATCTAATCTGAATAAAGTAAATATTTTGAATCGTTGGTCTTAGTCGTTGGCATTGGAACTAGCGTTTGTAAGAAAGATGAATCCCTATAAATGGGCTCTCCAGAATGAATGGTGAATCCCTATGGGGTTCTCCGGGATGAATGTGTGGATCCCTATGAATGGGCTCTCCAGTATGGAAGTTGGATTCCTATAAATCGGCACTCCAGGATGAATGTTGGAACCTTATGAAGGAGCTCTCCAAGATGGATGTTGAATCCCTATAGGGCTCTCTAGTGTGCATGTGTCATCCCTATAGATGGGCTCTCCAGTGTATGTAGTCGCGAATTATGACGAATGCGCAAACAGAATATAGAGTTCCACAACAACGACCGAAATCAACGAATCTACTAATCACCTGCCACGTTTCGCGACCGTGTTTAGTAGCGAAGTACCAGGTCATGAGTACCTGTGTGATGGATGATGGGCCCATTTAATATAATAATAATATCGCCCGCGATCTCCGGCTCTTGCAGTCAGACACGTTGTTTTGAGACAACTCCCCAATGCAACGAATTATGAGATTACGACGCCAGTATCGCGCAGTGCCTCCTACAATAAGCCTCTCGCGGATGGAGGCCACTGTTCAGTTGAGAGTGGCAATAGAACCGAACCGAGGCGACGACCAGGGAATGGCCCCGGATAAACGCCAGAACATCGATTGGAATGGTCGGAACAACTCAGGAGGGACATCCTTACCTGTTGACAAAGAAGCTCACCGGCGCGAAGAGGATTCATGGAGAGGTTACATGACCATTGGGTCAATACGCACCAGGAATATGCTCATAAACGCCTCCGTCTTTGAGAGATCAGGTTTCCTTTTTACGAAAACATGAATATGAAGCTCATTATCAACAAGAAGAAGAGCAATATCCTCCAGCGAACATTCTACCTGTTTCAGCAAGACCACCTTTGCAGATAGCCAATAATGCCAACATGAAAAGTGGGAGATCGATCCACCAAAATGTTTTTCTTATGATGAACAAATTAGCTGCAGCTAATACTGCTCTCCCCGATTTGCTTCTCGAAAATGTTAATCTCTGGAATCTGAACGGCGTAGCTTACCCTGGCGGACCGGCCGAACGCAAACATTACGCTACAGCGTAACGGTAAAGTAATGCTAAAGTAATGGTAAAGTAATATGGCATTATAATTAATAAAGGAAACAAAATTAATATGTAAACTATTGCAATTATAATAAAACGTTGAAATTTACGTTCAACGGTCATGCCGCAATTGCAACAAGTTGCTTTTGCAGCATTAATTTTGTTTCCTTTATTAATTATAATGCCATATTACTTTACCATTACTTTACCATTACTTTACCGTTACGCTGTAGCGTAATGTTTGCGTTCGGCCGGTCCGCCAGGGTACGAAAAGGCGGTATCCCTGCTTGGCGACAATAGAAGTAACGATACTTCAGTACTTCTCAGTAAGACTCGTGATACTCAGTGCGTGATTAGCTACATAACATCAAATAAAAAATGCACTCTAAAAGTTAGGGCTCTAGCTCGAAACTTGAGAAAAGCAAACCACGCGCTGAAGAAGTGTAAACAGTTGACCATCAAGCAGCACTGGACGCAAAAAATAAGATCTCTTTCATCAGCGAAACCGCGTCTTGATTCAGGAAAATTCCACCTTTTCTACTTATCCTTCTCGCCTGTTCAATAAAACGTTACGTGCCGTTGAAAATCCGCCTAGTCGAAAAGAGATTCCAGTCTTATGGAGCAAGTATATGGAGATACTTATCAGCTAAATTAAGACGCTTAAGATATATTACTCTTACGTAACTGTTGCCAAAGGCAAAGGTTACAAGGTCCAGAGAAAGAGTGTCCACTAATTACTGCTTAAGGAGTGAAGAAAGTTATCGCTAGAACTAAGAACTTTTCAGCGCCAGGGCCAGATAAATGCAATGGCTAGTGGAAGGAAGCACGTTATTGATCACTGAGACCGGAGATTTTTCAATTCTAAAGAACTACAGGCCCATAGCTTGTTTGAACACCAGCTACAAGCTACCCAGTGCCATCCACAAAGAAAGGATAATAACATCTATGGGGCCGGTATGAAGTGCAATAGTTGAACAACGTGGATGGAAGAGAGGGCTGGCGGGTTGCAGGGAGAATCTATGGATGTATGCGTGTATCAATCTAGACTCGATCAGATATCGATTCAATCTGCCCATAGCTTGGATTAACTACCGTAAGACATTCGATAACACGAACCATGAGCTACTTATTGAGCTCCTTGAGTGTCTGGAGGTGCATCGGAAAATAGTGAGATACATAAAAGAGCTCATGCTCTTGTGGCAGACAAGATTTGTCATAACATCTGACAAAAGACAAGTGACTACAAGGTACATCACATATAATCACACATCTTGCCTCTATCTACTATGCTCCGAGGCAACAGCTCTGGATACCTATGTGGCCCGTCGAGCAGAAGAGAATATGAGGTAAATCACCTTTTATACATGGACGACCTTAGACTCTTTGCTTTCTCGAAAGAGGACCTTAAAATCCTTGTGGAGGCGGTAAATAGGTACTCTAAAGCGATTGGCATGAGCTTTGGACTTGACGAGTGAGCCAGCGTCCACCTACACCAAGGAAAACTAAAAACTACATCATTACGTGACGATCAGGATGTTCAACTTATAGGCGGAAATATTATTCAATATCTTGGTATTGGAGAAACATATGCAAATCTTGGAATACCATAACCGGAAACCCAAAATATGCCTATGTTAAGAACGGCCCCTGGAAAAAGGTATCGCCAAATTCTCCGAGAAATTTGGGCTTCCGAATTATCTGGGAAGAATATGATTCAGGCGACCAATATGCTGGCCATTCTTCTACTGCTCTACACGTTTGGTGCAGTGAAATGGAACGTCGATGAGTTGAAGCAACTTGACCGAAGCACACGCAAGATGATGACAATCCATTGAAATCATGATCCTAGATCTTCCGTACCTCGAATATACTTCCCTCGAGGTAAAGGGGGTAGAGGCTTGCTAAGCTTAGAGTGCCTTCATCGAAGAACGGTTCTGGCTACAGCCTTCTCAGTTCGAAATAGCACAGATTCTCTTATGCGACTCGTACCTCAACATGAGGTTGTAAATGCTGCAGCGTTTCTATACCGTGCCACAGATAAGGCCGTAGAGGAGCTTGGCCTCCCATTTTATTCCAGGTAAAACTACCAGGGTGGCCATTATTTTTTTCATTTTCCTCTCCCGGTTTCCTCCCGGTTCTCCCGGTAGAAATTCGTGATTTCTCCCGGTTTAAAAAAAAACACTGTTGTTCCGAAACGTGCAGTTTTTTCACATATGATCAATTGCGGAAATCGATGAGCATCGGCAAACCGATTCACGAGAAATGCATTGACTTTCAATCATATAATAAGCAGGATAAGAAAAATGTAATGCCTAATAAAGGAACATGCAAAGATGTTTTATTGTATACATATTATATATGTTTTAAGGAAACATGAAATTATCGAAACAAGTTTAGTTAAATCACAGATTGTTACAACTTCAACACTACATGAGACTACAGAACCTCCAGAACAGTCTAGAATGCGAACTAGTACGGACGCATACGCTACGTAATGTGGGCGGTCAACCAATCCCAAGTAATTACGCGATTTCGCGATTGGTTGTTCAGACACACAGCGCTTCGAAACGCGCGACTTATGAAATGCGGGAAATCTCCCGGTGTAATAATTCTCTCCCGGCTTTTTCCCGGTTTTCTCCCGGTGCAAGTTTCTCCCGGCTTTCTCCAGGTTCTCCCGGTTCTCCCGGTTCGGTGGCCACCCTGACTACACATGGCTTAGCATCACTAACACCTTTGGTGCGCATATGTCGTGTATAGGAAGCAGAACATACGCTCATACTAAGAGAACATGCTGACAAGCCCCTTCATAGTAAATTCTACGGCATTATACGTAGAGAAGAGCTCGCGATGGGGCTGTCCAACCGCGATCGTGTAATGAATATATCTGTGCACGCTACGGATACATAGAGAGACACAATGCGGCTCCGCAAGTGTTGTATTACCACCTTAGGCACTTCTATGGTGTTGATCTATTGGCCGTCTTGCCATACGCCCAGGGGGAACTCAAGTCTGTTGTGGAGAATGATCAGTGTAAGATCTACTGGAATTTCTCATTCTCCACCACTCAACGTATCAGTGCTACGAAGCCTGATATTGTCCTGCAAGATCTGAAGACCAAGATCATTAACGTGATTGAATTCTCTGCACTAGCCGAAGGTAACATCGCGGCAAAGAAGGAAGAAAAACGGGCGAAATATCAAGTACTTCTTTTCGATCTGAGCAGGCACAATGAATGAGGAATTGAAGCGTCCCTGTTATGAAAGTGCGAAGTTTTGAACCTCACGCAAAAAAGGATAAAGTATCCTCAAATAGAGAAAGTTGCACTAAGAGATCTTATCGCTAAGGTGAAGGACATCAGGACTAATCTACGCATCTCAGAAGATCGAGCAATAGAGATTTAAAAAAAGGTTGATTTGGCGTGGAAAAACGACCGCAATGAACATCAGGTAGAAGAATCCGCGTCATACGAACATGCAGCGGCAACTGATGTTCTTCCTCAACCTGGTGATAATCCAGCACCACCACATTCTCCAGAGGTTAGTGGCCTAATACAACCAGAGCTAGCAGCAGAGGTTTAACAATCAAGAAGGCGATTAAAATGGACATATCATATGAACAAAGATATGAAGCCCTTTTATTTTTTGGTGAAGAAAAGTGGGCAAAGTGTAAGGAAAGAATATCATCGTCTGTTCTTACTTAACACTTAACCCGTAAACGTTTTTTTGGCACCTTTAACCTGTAAACCTGGTTCGTTCACTTCCAGCGCATTTTTCAATAATTTGCGCTGATAAGAAAAATCTGAAAAAATTCAGAGACCACAACTGAAGTCTTTACTCAATGAACATGCAAAAGACTTGCGGATAAAAATAAATTATTTAAACCATTTCTGTAAATAAAGGAAAAAAAGTCCTCAGTCACTTAGTTTTCGCTCGGACATGAATGATCCAGGTTTACTGGTTAAGTGTTAAGTACCCATAACTAGCCACAATAATAAATGAGCAGAATCTAGCAGATCAAAAACGCTCAATATCTGTAAACAGATTGCTTCAGGCCGTTGAAATAGCTGCCATGAGAATGGATGTTGAACAGCAGCTTCCTATTGATGAACTTCCATTGGAAGATGTGGACAATGGAGACTTGATTGAAGCTGCAGGCATAGGTGCTGTGCTAGGGATAATGAACATCATGCACTGGATCGACCAGAAAAAAACCTGTACATTATAAAACGACGCTCTGAACAGCGAAGTCCCAGAAACAGCAAGGTTTTACCTATGCATTTGAACGCAACACAAAATGCGTTAGAGATGCAAACTCTTGTATACTGTGCAGCTGTGGCAACAGTTAGAACGTTGGGCCGCAGAACTAGCCCTATAAATGCAGTATTTGCCCCAAGACAGGAGCGAGAACCACCATGGAAGATCAGCTTGTACATGGGTGTCAGCAAAGTAAGGTGCAAATCGGATCGTATGACTCAATATAAGAAAGGTAATCGAACCAGAAAGCTGATACAGCATGTTAATAAAATTATCCACCAGATGAAAGAAGATACCAGAGTTCCTCAATTGGAAGACATGACTAACTACTGGTCGGATTTTTGAAGAAAAACTAACCCAAGAAATTTGCACACTGGGTGGTTCCAACTAGCTTAAGTTGTTGCAGCGGTTTTGAAAAAAGCATGTAACTGGAAAGCTCCAGGTCCGGGCATGGTGCACAACTTCTGGTACAAGTACCTGACTAGAGTGCATCCTGCGTTGGCAAGGTGTTTTCAGAAGATCATCGAACACCCTGATCTGATGCCAGTCATTATGGTCCCAGGGTACTACGTATATATTGTCTAAAAAACAAGGTACTCAAAATCCATCTGAATTTCGACCGATAGCCTGTCTTCCAGCAATATATAAATGTCTTACAGCTATCATAGCAGATAAGGTATATTGTCACTGCAACGAGAATGACATCCTTACAGAAGAACAAAAAGGATGTTGTAAAAACTCGCGAGGCAGTAAATATCTAGTCACCATAGACGATGCTGCCATCATGCAAGCTCGTAAACATCAAAGAAACTTGCACATAGCAAACATTGACTAAAAGCAAGCGTTTCCTTCCGTACCACATGACTATTTTCTTGAAGTCTTAAAAGTTTAAAAAATTTGCCCACTCATCATTGACTTCCTAAGTCGTGCGATGATGCTTTGCGGTACAAGAATATATATGAATGTATATTCCAAGGAGACTCCTTCAGTGCATTATGGTTCTGTTTAGCGTTGAACCCACTAACAAAACACTAAATACCATATCTCATGGGTTCCGATTACATGATAACGAGGATGGTCAACAAGTGACCCATCTTCTATACATGGATGACCTGAAGCTACACGCATGTTCGGCCCAGAAACCGCAGCAAGTGATCGATGTCACACATCAGTTTTCCAATGATATTCACATGGAGTTCGTACTAGATAAATGCAGAACAGTGCATAGAACCAGAGGAGGATTAGAAACCGCAGAACTAGAGAACGATTTCGAGAATGACATCGAGGCAATGGCTGAGGGCGAGTTATATAAATACCTGGGTATTCTCGAATCTAAGGGTATTCAGCATACGATAGTTAAGAAATGCCTAACGACTGCTTTCACTGTAAAACTCAGATTGGTTCTGAAGAGTTCTCTCAACTCCGCACACAAGATCAGGGCAATCAACATCTATGCCATCCCTGTCCTCACGTACTCCTTTGAGCTCATCAAATGGTCGAACACCGACATCGAACGATTAAACAGAATCATCCTCGTAGAAGTGACGAAACATCGAATGCACCACAGTAATTCGGCGATTGAAAGGGTAGTTCGCACGACATAGAAGGGGTAGGGGCATTATAGATGTCAGGAAACTGTGTGAGTCACAAATTATACAGTTGCGAGTCTATTTTAATTGTAAGCAAGTTGTAGCGCTTCACAGCACCATCTGTGAAGGGGATCTTGACTACACGCCCTTGAATTTTTCCTCAGAGGAGGCCTTGAATATCAGGTCAGAAGCCATAGAACAATTAGAAAGGCAATGGAGACAGAAGGCCAATGACGGCGAACACCCGAATATGATCCATATGAAGTAGATAGTGAGGCATCCAATATTTGGCTGAGAAAAGGCGTCCTCTATCCAGAAACGGAAGGATTCGTCATTGCGATTCAGGACAAGGTTGTCAGCGCCAGAAATGTTCGCAGACACGTGTTACATCGAGACGTGGTTGACTTGTGTCGATTATGTGGAGAAGCCAACGAATCCACCGAGCACATTATTGATTATTGCCGCGTAATGGCTTGAAGAGAATATACGCACGGACATAATTATGTGGCGGGCACTATACATCAACAACTAGCCCTAAACCTAGGACTCTTAACAGAATGGATGCCTTTCTATAGATACATTTCAATGCCCATTTTAGAAAACGAAGATGACATATTATATTGGGATGCTCCTATGCAGACGAATCATTACATCCGAGCCAATCGACCCGACATCGTAATGCGAGAAAAAAAAGGTGGAAGAGTCTACATCATCGACATTGCTTGTCAACTTAACCGAAATTTGCAGGCAACCTATACAACCAAGGTGTATAGTGAGCTGAGGTATGAAGTGAAGACAAGACAGAGGAGTATGAAACATACATCTATTCATCCTATCAGCAGTACTATCAGCTAGGGTACTATCTAGGGTATCTAGGGTTACTATCTAGGGATAGTACTGGGGTACTATCAGCAGCTCAGAAGGCATTTTTATTGAACACCTGTCGCATTCTGAGGAATTTTCTAGACTATCAGGAAGCAAGTGATTAAAATTCTGTGAAGTGGCAGATGGTAGCTCTAAGAAAGCATCCAGAGGCGACTGTTGTCATCTCCAACGCTAGCGGCCGCTGTGTATGGATAACAGTGGTAAAATGCGAACTCCAAACTACACTATGCTCCTAATTTTGTGCCTGCAACATCATCGCAGAAGATTTCAGACATCGTATTATATTAACTTATAACATCCTCATCTCATCAGTCACTTGACTTAGTCTGCGGCTATGATGAAAGACCGGGTTCACCCGAGAACAAGATTGAAAAATCGATAGAGGGCCTAGGTGGCTCAGTTGGTTAGGCTTCCAGAATGTACGTTAGGGGTCCGGGGTTCGATTCCTGACCCGGTCCCCCGTCGTGGACTTGGCTGCAACACAGTCCGTAAATGATGAGATAAAAACCAGTCTTTTCCCAATATTTTAAGTTAGGTATACTGCTCTTATCAGACCACTTGATTGCATTACAAAAATGCGTCCGCGACTGATTATGTATACCGGTACAGCCTCGTGCAGACTATTAGAAAAATAAACAGAATGAATGTCTTTCTATAGATACATTCCAGTGCCCGTTTTTGAAAATGATGATTACATCTTACATTGGGATGTTACTATTAAGAAGTATCGTTATACCAAAGCCAAACGAGTGGACATCGTCATGCAAGAAGAAAAAAGTGGAATAGTCTACATCATCGACATTGTTTTGTCCACTCAACCGGAATCTGCAGGCAACCTATAGAACCAAGATCTACAAGTAAAGCGAACTAAGACATGAAGTAAAGACTATATGGAGGAAATGTGGAACATGCATCTATTCATTCTATTATGTTTTCGGCTACAGGCAATGTGCACGCATGATGCACTGAACATCTTGAACATTTAGGAGTCAGTAGGGAACTGGCAGCAGCTAAGAAGGTGGGTTTTTTAAATACCTGTCGAATTCTAAGAAACTTCTTGGACCATCAAGAAGCAAGCGACTAAAAACATATGGAGTGGCAGATTGTAGTTTTAAAAAAGCATCTAGAGGCGAATATTGTCACCTCCAACTCTCAAGTCACTGCGTAAGAACAACAGCGGTAAAAGACAAACTTCAAGCATATACAGCCCCTTCTTAGGTTTCAAAAGAAAGCATTTATGCCAATTATTCATCACTTAAGTGTTATTTCCACAAAACTAAACTTGATAACCCCAACAAAATATCTGAAATAGAGTTTTTGTCAAAAACGGCTGGAGCGATTTTTTTTATTTTGGTCCCAAAATTATCGTGAGGTAACACGGTAATGAGAACAGAAAGAAACCGGGAGGTACAAGACCTCTTGGGCTCAGATCCATCGAAGCCCACCGTGCATAACGACAAATGTCCAACCAAGTAATTAAATCTTTCAAAAAATAATTCTTTGAATCTAAAATTCATTCCCTTCAAAATATTAGCGTTCATTATTTCATTTTTC
>CAKNXH010001393.1:52683-98319 GCA_932178445.1 Andricus quercusramuli
AAAAAACTAGAGATAGAGTTTTCCTTAACTTTTACATCGTACTTTGTCAGCTGAATTCTTGCAATTAACTGACTTCCTCAGAAGGAATATTATATTATTTATTCTTGCATGACATTAATTATAAGAAAGCAACTCGACGCCTCCATTCCATACAGCTCCACGTTGCATTTAGGCGGTGTACAGCTCTCCATCGCGTGTGGTTGCTGTATAGCTCCAAGTCCTGCGTATAAACATAGGATCTGAGGTGGAATTCCGATGCTCTCTAATCTAGTTGAACGAATCTCTCTTTCTATTGTATTAAATTAGACAGAGATATTCGATCGTTTTGAAACGACCGACTGCAACTATCTCTTCCTACATGACGTGTCAGAACAAGCGGGAATATTCGGTAATCTAGAACTCTCGACTTCTCGATCATCGACAGTCACCCCTCTCTTTTTGACAAATAAGAGAGAAATAGATAGTTGCAGTCAATCGTTTCAAACTGATTGGACATTTCCGTCTAATTTCATGCGATAAAAAGAGAGATTCTATCAACTAGATTAGACGGCATCGAATCCCACCCCTCAAACTATACAGTGACAAATGCAACTCAGGGCTATACACCGTCTAACCTAACGTGGCGCGCAGTGTTGCCAGACCGTGGGAAATTTCCCATATTGTGGGAAATTTTATGATTTTTTTTCAAAAAGGGAAAAAAGGGAAAAAAATTCCACCAATGGAAAAAATGGGAAATTTTAGGCCAATGACCACTTTAAGCTAAAATTTGGTATTTAAAGTAAAAATAGCAACATTCATTAATGTTTTAGTTTCTACATGATGCCTGCTCTGAGCAGGGTTGGCAACGTATGATAATTCACGTAATATTCTTGGTTTTCTACGCTTCGTCAGTTACGTGTAAGGGTCATGCCTTTGTCTGCGGGCTTCTTGCATGCGATATATCGAATCTATGCAGATCTTGATTGGTTCTTTGTTATGGCGAATTATTGTCACTAAGGGAAGTGACAAATGAAGTTCGGCATAGGATCGATATATCGCATACAGGCTGGCTGCAGACAGAGGTATGACCGTACCTTAACTCTAGGCATTCGACGTATAATACGTTTTCTACCGTAATATAGGTAGAAAACCGTAGAAAACCCAGTAAGTTACATTTCTAAAATGGAGGAGCTGTTGACATTGAGGTATAACATCACTGTTTCAACAAATTTGTTCCTTTGACTGCATTTTTTGCCAATGAAACTAAATAGACGTAAGCCGTATGCCCTTGAGAATGTAAAAATAATTGATATTATAGTTAAAAATGTTTTTTTATGATTTTTAAACTTTGTAAATAGTTAAATACTGTAAATACTGACCGAGTGGTATCACTGTGCGGGAATATTTAAGTACCAACCATCGAAGTAAAACGTGCGTTGGAAGACTTTCCTTGAAATTTCTTGAGCCTTCGTTTGACGAACCATAGTCAAAACGTCAAAGTAAATAGTTTATACGCATTTTTTCTATATTTTTAATTTTTAAGCCAATATAATGCTTTTTCAAAGAAAATGTAAAAATGGGAAATTTTGTGTCGGAAAGGGAAATTTTGATGACCTGCGTGGGAAAAAGCTTGCATGGGATCTGGCAACACTGGTGGCGCGGTACACCTCCTAAACATGACGTGGAGTGCTATGGAGTGAAGACGTCAAAATGATGGAAAAAATATATTTAACCCTTATATTTTAGTAATAGTCCACTAACCTTTAGTGGCTCACTTACCTGTGATGAAATTAGTAGAATTTCGCTAATATTTAGTGAAATTTTTCTAATTTAGATGCAGAGAGTAGTCGCGGAAATTTTTCTGAAAATCATGGCGTAAATAAAGTGAGGAGTAAAGCATTTTAAAATGCCACAGGGCCTAAAATGTTTTGCATGCTAGAAGTAGTTTATCCTGAAAATTTGAGCCCAATAGAAACATAATTCAGCTATCGCAAGCGTATTGAAGTTTTAAGCAGCGATGAGCGCTACATTTGTTTTGCGCAGCATACATTTATAAATTTTATGATTCTTACCAACTGGAATTTGTATTTTACATTACAGTAAACTTTCACTTTGTTGAACAGTCTCGAAACAAACCCGACCACTGAATTTAACCCTGGAGGGGCCCGCACCTCTACTGCCACTCCTTATATTCTTTTTATCAAGCGACGTTCATTGGCTGCCCCGGCCTTGTATCGCTGCGCTTGCTCTAAGCAACTTTTTCAACTGCGCATGTGCAGAAAAGCGCGGGTTGATTCGAAATCAATAAATACTATCAATAATAATACAGATGAATACACCCGACATTCCTAGAACTAGTGATGAGATATCGATATCGAAATATCGAAAATATCGATATTCAGAGTCCGATATATCGATATTTCATACCGATATTTAGAAACCGATATATCAAAGTCAATATCGATATTTTGGCGTAATTTCGATATCGATATCCCATCACTATTATGTTACTTGACAGAATGTGCTTTTTAGTTGAATAGTGACCGAAAAACCAAACAAAAACTGTATACAGGAAAACTTCTTTCTAATCTGTTTAATGCAAATATTTCTAAATAATATAAGTCTCAGAACTCAGGTAACACTTGTTCACTTAATCGCATGAAGGGAGCATTTTTAAACAAACTACTGGTTTTGGGGAAAATCGACAACAATTTTTGGTAATGTGCGTTGAGTAGAAAAAAGTATTCCCATTCCTGTTTGAAGAATGTTCCTATTAGAAGGTTGAAGAGTGACACCCTGGTTTGTTAATATTATATTTATTTTCAGCATATTTATTAGGTGCCGTCCAAAAACTACGTTTCCACTTTTAGAAGTGGGGGGGGGGGGTTCACTCTAGAAAAAAATGTTTGGTAACAGAAAATCAATCTTCTGAGTTGAAAAATCATCTTTTGGGTTGAAAAATTTTGCTGAAAATTCATTTTTCTAAAGATTCATCATTTTAGTTGAAAATTCATCTCTTTACTTGAAAATGTAACTATTTTGTTGAGAATTCTTTTTTTTTGTCAAAAAATAATTTTTTAACTAATATTGTAACTATTCCATGTTTGGTTAATTATTTATATTTTTTATTAACAATTGATCTTTTCTGGCTGGAAACTCATGTATTTTGTTAAAAATTCGCATTTCTTTGGTTGAGAATTGATTTTTTTAACTAACAATGTAAATATTCCATTTTTGGTTGGATCTTTTTAGTTGAAGATTCATGTATTTTGATCAAAATTCGTCTTTTTTGGTTGAAAATTAATCTTTTCGGTTGAAGATTCATCGTTTTTGATTAAAAATGCATCCTTTTGCTTAAAAACCCTGGCGAAAGTATCGGATAGGAAATCCTTCCGAACCAATCCGAAATCATCCGAATCATTCCGGAATCTGTATCCGAACCAATCCGAGTTAATTCGAACCAATCCAAATTTTTTTTTACATTTCGTTCGATCCAAATCGGTCAAAAATTAATCCGACTCAATCCGGTTCAATCCGAACTTCCAATCCGAATGAATCCGAACCAAATTTTCAATCCGAACAAATCCGAACTCGGATCGACCAAAGACGATTTTCAATCCGAATGAATCCGATTCAATCCGAACTCGGATGGCCTACGTAGTTTCTCAGCTCAAGGGGCGAGAGACGGTTGCGACTCTTGCATGAAAAACACTAGCAGCGTAGAGACAAAAACAATTTACGCGGGTACTCACATGCGGAGTTTGCGCAATATGATGCATTTCAAGTGGAAACGGTCTAGACGTCCCGATTTGCGCAGTTGATGAATTCGCGGGTAGTTAGCATCACTGCATGCATGTCAGTGTTCTTCAAGTATCTTGCAAGTGTTTTCGTTGACGTACGCCTGTTTGGAGAAAATATTATAACCATAAAGGTAATTGATAGAGGGCCAAATAATAATATTTCTCAAGTGTTTCAAGTGTTTCGCGAAATACAATCAACCATCTAAAATTTGAGATTAGAGTTTCCGGTTCTGATCAAATCGATCTGACTTTTAAATTTAGTATATTTTTTCGGAAAAGTTGTCTGCAGTCTTATGATATCATGCTAAAATACCCAATTCAAAGCTTCCCGCTCTTTGAGGCTCTTTTTACAATTGGTCAGCCACTGACGACGTGGGCGTGACCGTAAAGCGCGTACAGGAACCGTGGTGTGAGAGGTCACAAGTACAAATAAGTGCGTGTAGGGGGGTTCAAATCTGTAGCGTTTCAGATAATTGGGGGTTCAACTAAGTGGAAGCTTACTGTACTTTCAATATATCCGACATAATTATTATTATTATTATAGATTAGCAGTTCGAACTCGAAAGTTCATTGCCTCACTAACCCGAGACCGCCACACATTTCTATCCTGTGCATCTTCCATCCAGTTTAAGTAATCATGTCCTAGTTCTTTTAAATCATCCCTTACATTTTCTACCATCTGTTTCTCGGTCTGCCTAAGGGTCTCTTACCAATCGGTCTCCCTCTTAAAACTTGCGCCACTGTTCTTTCATTTCCCATTCTTGCTACATGCCCCGCCCATCTTAGTTTACGCGCTTTCATTATTCTATTAATATTTGATGACCCGTAGAGAGCATGCAGCTCATCATTATGCAGTTTTCTCCATTCGCCGATCTCTTCGTCCCTTTTTGGACCAAAGATTTTTCTAAGTACTTTATTCTCAAAAACTCTAAACCTATTCTCCTCTCCTTTCGTCAGCACCCACGTTTCGCACTTGTACATGACGACCGGCATTATTATTGTTTTGTAGATTCTTACTTTGATGTTTCTAGATAGCAATCTCGATTTTAATAGTGTGTTTGCTGCATAATAGCACCCATTGCCAGCGTGCAGCCGCGCGTTGATTCCCGTTTTAATCTTATTTTCGCTAGTTATAATAGACCCGAGGTATTTAAACTCGCTAACCCTTCCGAATTTCATATTTCCGGCCATAAGATCCCCGTCTTGATTACTTTGTTCGGATCTGACGACGGTCATATATTTTGTCTTCGATTCGCTAACTTCCAAGCCAATATCTTTGGCTTTTGTGATCAAGATTTCTGCATTTTTAGCTACCGTTTCTTTCTCATCCCCTAGTATGTGTTCGCGGATCGAAAACTCTTCAGATAAACTACCGTTTACGCGTATTCTACCCCAACTGCCGCTTAAGCCAATTTCGATAAGTCTAACCAATTTTCTTGGTACACCCAAGAACTCTAGGATCCAGTACATTCGTGCGCGTATAATAGAGTCGTAAGCTTTTTTGAAATCGATAAATAGCTGATGCACTACTTCTTTAAATTCCCATTTTTTTCTAGCAGTTGCCTAATTGTAAACATTTAATATCTTGTAGATCGGTTTCGGCGGAATCCACACTGGTAATCCCCAATGATTTCCTCGACAAAAGGGGTCAGTCTACTTAGGATTACATTAGACAAGATCTTGTAGCACGAACGTACAAGTGAAATTACCCGATAATTGTTAAAGTTAGTTTTATCGCCCTTTTTAAAGATGGGAATAACGATAGAGGTATTCCATTCTTCCGGCATGCGTTCTGTTTTCCAAACTGTGCGTGTTCATTTAATAATTTGTCTTGTGAGGCAAGGGCCTCCATTTTTTATCAGTTCAGACGGTAGGTCGTCGATACCCGCGGCTTTGTTATTTTTAAACTTCTTTATAGCCATTTCTATTTCTATATCAGCAGGATCATCAATTAATAGATCAGCAGTGTGGATTTCGCCGAGATTACCTTCAACGGGGGATTCGCGTACATTTAATAGTTTATCGAAATAGTCTTTCCATAAATTCAGTCTCTCTGTCGCATTGGCTACTAGATTGCCATTTTCGTCCCTCATTGCTTCCATTCTACTTTGAAAGCCTTTCCTTATCAAATTCATTCCCCTGTACATCTCGTGCGGGTTATTCTGTTTATTATGCGTTTCTATTGCTAGTATTTTATTCTTTTCCCACTCCCTTTTCTTGGATCTATAGAGCCTATTTGTACTTTTACTAATCTCGAGATACTCCTTATGTGTTTGATCGCACTTATTTTGTAAACTAATTAGTCTGGCCTTCCGACGTTTTTCAGACCCAATTTTGCACTCTTCGTCAAACCATGGTTTGCTTTTTGTTACTTCCTTTAAACCTATCGTAAGTTTCGCGGCTGTCTTTACCGCCTTTTTTATATTGCTCCACAGGGTTTCCGGATCCTCCTCGCAATTATTGTTATCGTCTCTCTGTTCTTGGTGAGCGTCAAAGCTGTTAGAAATCTCAACTAGATAATTTAATGTTTCTGTTGCTGTTTTGAACTTATCTATATTGAAACAAACTGTTGGCTCTGTGCGGCTTGTTTTCTTAGTTATCGCTAGCCTAGATCTTATTTTTGATATCACGAGAAAATGGTCTGAATTTAAATCCGCTCCCCTATACGATCTTACATCGAGAAGGTTTGTATGACGTCTTCTGTCAATTAGAACGTGATCAATCTGATTGTGAGTGTTACCATCTGGTGATCTCCAGGTGGCCTTATGTACATTTTTATGCTTGAAATATGTGCTTTTGACAACGAGCTTCTTTGAAGCTGCAAAGTTTATTACTCTAGTCCATTGTCGTTACTGACGTCATGCAAACTTTCTGATCCTATTGTAGGCCTAAACATCGGTTCTTTTCCAATTTTCGCGTTGAAATCTCCCGAAACTATTTTTGCGTCTAAAGTTGAGAACTTGTCAAAAACCTGCTCAATTGTTCCGTAAAAGAGATCTTTAGTGTCTTCGTCTTTGTCCTCGGTGGGGCAGTGCACATTGATTAATACCTGTTTGCTGCAAATACCTTGCAGTACAATGTATGATAACCGATCGTTAATGAATTGCATGTCGATAACCGTTTGCGAGATTCGTTTATTAATAAGAAAACCGGTCCCCAGTCTCCATTCCTTAGCTCCCCCTTAGTGAAAAGTATAGTTATCCTTATAAATTGACCCGGCCAGCATGTTTCTTGGAGTGCTATTAAGTCAGTATTGTAATCATTTGCTATCTTAATGAGTTCGCTAAATCCGCCAGTACTTAAACTACGCGCGTTTAGAGTTCCCACCCTTAGATATTTAACAGTAGTTTTTTGTTTTTGCAAGTTAGCCATGGTAGTTTCAAGATAATCCGCACGTTAGGATCCTATTCCGATCGTAGGTGAGTCCACTGTCCCAGGAGTGATAACCCCCATACCTCCCTAGGTCTAAGTATGGGAGCTTTCCGGCTCTGACAAGGACCATGTCAACTTGTCTACAGACACATTACAGTTTCATCCTCGTATCCTAACGTCCCCCTGCAAGGCAGCGCGCCTACTGGCATCAGTACCCCTTTGGCCCTATACAGGCGAATCATTCCACACATCCCTTGCGGGCAGTGTGATCGCTGCGGTGTCCAATGGGCAGCAGGATTTTTCCCTTACAAGATTTTTAGTTTTCGTTCGGGTAGTGTTTCTAGGTGGATACACGCTGCATCTCGGCCTGCCAGGACCTACCCATTGCGTATGAACGTGAATGGGTGGGTCCTTCCAAACCATGGTCATTGTGTTTTCTACCAGTGCTAGGCAGTGCTAGGCCAACATCTTAGGCTGGGTTCACCACACCCACGTCTGGTTCCTATCGGCTGTCCGCGGCTGCTTATTCTTGTATTCGCAGCTAACCTGAGGGGCTGTTCAGCCTAACGGGCCATTCCTCTATCCGCAACCCGAGGACGCGCTGCGTTAATAAAAATAAAAAATTTTGTTCAAATAACTACGTAACCCTGGCGAAAGTTTCGGATAGGAATTTATTCCGAATCATTCCGCGTTTACCGAAATCTGTATTCGAACCAACCCGAATCAGCCCGAACCAATCCGAAAAAAGTTCTTCATTTCGTTAAATCCAAATCGGTTACAAATTAATCCGACTCAATCCGAACTCGGATTGATAGATACTGAATTTTCAATACGAATGAATCCGAATGAGTCCGAATTCGGATTGAATTGGATTCACTCGGATTGAAAATCGGTTCAAGTCAATCCGAGTTCGGATTCATTCGCATTGAAAAATTGGTTCAGACTGATTCGGATTGGAAGTTCGGATTGAACGGGATCGAACGAAATTGAGAACTTTTCCCGGATTTGTTCAGATAGATTCGGATTTGTTCGGATACAGATTTCGGAATGAGTCGAATTGTTTCGGAATCATTTCCTATCCAAACTTTCGCCAGTGAATTTCGCGAAAAATGACCAAAAATTTCTTTAACTGATGTGTTTGTTCATTTTAAACGCCCCTGAAATTCATGAAACTAATATCGTTTATTTTCAATCTTCTAAAAAACCTGAGTACACACTTTTGATCTTAACTTACAAGGAGAGGACACGAGATGGACATCGCCGATGCGACTGGGGCTTTACAGGATGAAGGTACATCAAAATCCATTAGGGGCGTATTTTTTCTTTCAATGTAATGGGCCTTAGTTTTCGAGATATCGAGGTTCGAGTGTTTGCGCTCGAGCGCTCGACTCGCCATGGCGCGCCACTGCGGAGCGGGGACCCTTCTTGGCACTCACTCACAGCCCGACACTAATTTTGTGATAAACGGAAAGTCCAAAGGATTTCTATATCATTCCTATAAAGTTTTTTTTACGTAGATTGCGAATCGTAAAACGAAAATAATGCATCACGTCAAATTATAAAAAAAACGGGGTCAATAAGTAAAAACAAAAACAAAAAATCTTTTGTCCCTTCTTGGAAAAGTTGTTAAACACATAGTCCGGCGGATAGTGACTATTTTTTAAGTGAATCCTGCAAATCAATTTACAAGCAATTTTATTTTTTTGTTGTTTACAAGCTCTTAAAAACATTTTAAAGACAAGAAACATCCGCATGTTATTATAAATATCAAATTATAATTTCCGTTCAAACTATGCAAGATACTGAAAAATCTTAAGAACCCAAGATGTTCATCTTAAAAATATCTATGAATTTATATTATATTGTATATTATATTTTCTTTTAAACAATATTTAAACTTGGTTTTTTACTCTTCTCGAATATTATTTGTAAATATTTAACATCAAAAATTATAATGTTATTAAAAGGCATTAGATAATAAATCAAACTGTACATAAGATGCGAAAGAAAGTTTCAAAATAAAATTATTCACGTTAAAAAGATCTACGAGTTTTCTTACTACCGTTTTTCATTATGACGCATATTCTTTTTAATTATAAAAAATAACATTGAAATTGAAAAATTATGAGAATGTGCCCGCATAGTGGGTAGAATTTTGTATAACAAGAAAATGTCCCAAAGGAAGCTACAGAAATATTTTCAGCTACTTTATTTAAAATTTCTTTTTTACATCAATTTTAACGAAAAGGTGATAAAAGTTTTTTTAAAGTAAATCATGTAACTTCTTCATCATTATTACCTTATTTCAGTTCACTCACATTGATTTAGTTGATCAAAATAAACTTCAATTGAACAGGACTTCATATTTATCACTTCCGTTTAGAAAGTGTAACATAAGTTCATATAAGTTTTTTTAATAGTGTCTAGATACAATAAATCCATTATCTCGATTGCATCTATCCCTAAAGACGTTTCTGAGGGTGCCAAAAATATTTGTGAAATGCCTTCGTCTATGATACGGAATGCTCTAGGAAAGAAAAAAACGAATAATATAAAATGATCTAAAGAAAAATCGTCGATCTTTTTCAGGTGAATAAATTTATAGTTGAACGTTTTTTGGTATCTTGCATAGTTTGTCCGTGAAATTGGATTTTATTATTTTCAATAAGATTTTTCACGAATTAAAAAAACTATGTGTCTGATGGAAAAATGGTTCTGTAAAAATTTTTAGATATTTTTGAGATGACCAATCTCACTTTTCAACATTTTTCCGCATCTTGCATGGTTTTACCAAAAATATCATTTTTATTGGTAATGATATGCAGATGACTCCCATCTTCTAAATTGTTTGCATGATTCAATTAAAAAATATTCACTATCCGCTTGACTACAGTGTTTAAAAACTTTTCCAAGAAGCGACCAATACCATTTTTTGTTTTTGTTTTTACTTATTGGCCCCGTTTTTTTTTTTAATTTGGCGTGATGCATTATTTTCGTTTTACGATTCGCAATCTACGTAAAAAAAACTTTATAGAAATGATATAGTAATCTTTTGGACTTTCCGTTCATCACAAAATTAGTGTCGGACTGTGAGTGAGCGCCAAGTCCAGGGTCCCGCTCTGCAGTGGCGCACCATGGCGAGTCGAGCGCTCGAGCGCAAATACTCAAACCTCGATATCTCGGAAACTAAGGCCCATGAGATCGAAAGAAAAAATAGGCCCCTAATGGATTTTGATGTTCTTTTATCCTGTAAAGCCCCAGTCGAATCGGCGATGTCCATCTTGTGTCCTCTCCTTGTTAGTGAATAATAAAGATTTTTATAGTTTTTCTGCCTCACTTTGATGGTTATATCTTTCCGAAGGATGTGCGTTTTTATCATCAGATTTGTATTTTTACTTTCATGGATCTTAGGGGTATTTAATTCGAAGAAGACCGTCAGCTTAATACTAACCGATTTGGTAATTGTCCACTAATCTTTAGTGGCTCACTTTTCTATATTAAAATTAGTAGAATTTCACTTATAATTGGTGAAATGTTGACTTGGAGAGAAAACGCGGAAATTTTTCTGAAGATCACGGCCTATAGCGCGCGACTGTTGGATCTCGCGCTTCGCGCTCGATTATGTATTCACCTCGCGCTACGCGCTCGGACGTATTTGCATCGCGCTTTACGCTCGGTGTCTCTAGATTTTCGAACTTCGTGTTCGACTTTGATGAAAAGAAAAAGTTTATTTGCAAATATTATAAAATTAACAAAATCTCTACATGTGAAGTGATTGTTAAATTTGTTTTTATTTTAGAATGAAATGGAACTTTATTTACTCAAGGTTCTATCGACCTTAAGGAACATATTCTCATCCAGACATTCGCACTTCGCGCTCGATATGTGATTTGGAAATCATTTGAACCTTGCGTTCCACGCTCGGTTCTGTGTACCGTATGATAGAAATGAAAAAGTCACGAATAAAACAAAAACCACGCATCCTATCAGAACATGATTTATATTTTTGTTCGACAGCAAAATGATATTATTGATTTTTCATTATTTTTTTGTGTGATCAAAATTTGGATTTTTGATTTTTCAAAAAATTCAGAAAGTGGTTACGAAAGTATTGTAGGGTGTTGAAAAAGAAACATTTTTTTCCTCTTGACTTTTTTTCGTATCGTGCGTTTTTCGGCATAAAATGTTCATTTACGTTTGATTTTTGTAATTTTGAAAATGCTATAACTCCGGTAATTTTTTTTTATCTGAAAAAGTCAAGAGGATAAATTGTTCAAGTTTCGAAGTACTATGAAAAGCCGTATATAGAATTTTTGAATTTTGAAAAAAAATTGTCTCAAAAATTTTCAAAATGCTCTAACTTTTTGAATTTTGATCAAAATTAGCTGGTTAACGAACTTGTTCTTTCTTTTTAGGCCCTAAAGAAGTGTGCCAAAGCACAACCCAATCTGATTATTTTTTCGAAAGTTATCGTGCCTATAGGCAGACAGACAGACTACAGACACCTTGGTAAAAACCTTTTTTTTCTAGCTCAGGGGGTCTCAAAACGTGGTGATTTGATGAAAACCGACCAAGTCAAATTTTACATAAAACCAATACCTTCTCATTAGAATGAGAATGTGAAAATTAAGTAAATCATTCCATTTATTTCTGCTAGAAAGAGAAACTTGTGCTTAAGTTATATTGGTGGAGCTCATATGAAGCCGATTCTAAAGTTTCACAATATTGCCGTCTTATTGTTTTAACAAAGTTGACAATATTACACAATCGCATTTCTTTGATTTGCGGCTTCTTCTTAAAATAATAATATAAGCCGAATTTGAATTCACTAATACTAATAAATATAATATTAATACTAGTTAAAATTTTAGTTAGAGATTTGATTGTCAACAAAAAAGAACAAAGTTTCTAAAAAATAGTTGCGTTTTTAACAAGAGAGATGAATTTCCATCAATAATTATGAACCTTAAACTAGAACAGTTAAATCTTTAGTTGAAAACTTAATTTTCAAACAAGAAATAACGAATTTTCAATTAATCTGTTACATTTACAACCAAATAGATTAATTTTCATTGAGAATTATGAATCGTCAACCTGAATAGTCCAATCATGTGTTGAAAACAAAAATTTCAAACAAAAAATAATTAAATTTTCAAAAAAATAGTTACATTTCCGAATAAAGAGATGAATTTTTATTTAGGATTATGAATCTTCAACTTGAATAGTTAATTCTTCAGTTAAGAACTTAATTTTCAACCAAAAAAGGATTTTCAACAAAATAGTTGAATTTTCTAACAATCGAAAGGAGAGGAACTTTTAACGAAATGCATGAATTTTCAACCATATAGTTCAGTTTTGGATACAGAAAGATTAATTTATGATGAAAAAATGGAATATTTACAATTTTAGTTCAAAAAATTAATATTCAACACAAGAAAAAGGAATTTTCAACCAAAAAGATGATATTTCAAGGGAAAGATTAATTTTTTACCAAAGAAAACGAATTTTTAACAAAATGCATGAATTTCCAACCAAATAGTTCAGTTTTGAATTCAAAAAGATCGATTTATAATAAAAAATAGAATAGTTACAATTTTAGTTCAAAAAATTAATATTCAACACAAGAAAAAGGAATTTTCAACCAAAAAAATTATATTTCAAGGAAGAAGATTAATTTTTCACCAAAGAACAGGAACTTTTAACTTTAAAAATGAAATAGTTACAATTTTACTTTAAAAAATGAATGAATATTAGGTTTTTGCTATAACTTTCCTAGGTTATGCCGCAAGTTGAATTCGTGGTATAAAATTCGAAAAATTCTTGCATTTCTTTAAAATTCTCACAAGGTATATTCTCTTTGAAAGGTCAAAAATATATCTGTTATTACTTATCTTGACGCGTGATTTGATAAGTCTTCTAACAATTTTTTTTTAAGTTTCTTACTTTTTTTTTGAACGCTTAATCACGTTTCAAATTTAGCAGTGATTTTTAACAGTACTTTCACTGATCATACCGGCAATTTTCGAGGGCAGTGTATTTTCTTAAAAACTTAACTTTTGGGTAGAAATTATTCTATTATTAGGTTGAAAATATATTTATTTGATACAAAGATATGATCCATTATACTAATTAAGCATTTTCGAATAGTGGGTGCACAAAAACTAACAATAAGTATTAGCTTTTTCGAATCAGAAGTTTACATGCAATTTTTGTTTGAAATTTGATGTTTCTGTCCATTTGACTTTTCTTTTCAAACCTGCCTAAAAAGGCAATCCATAACCCATGTAACAGACCGTAACATTTCCTTCGGACCTCCCCCCCCCCCTCCGAACGCATGTTACGTGACATTTTTTGTAATATGTTTAAAAACATAATAGATGTTTTCTAAATAAAATATGGGCTTTTTTAAGATGAAGTGCTGTATAGGAATAATACAAAAAATTAATTTTGATGTAACACTGAAAAATTTCTAAATATTTTATTCAGTCACACAAATATTGAAATCACTTGCAAGAAAAAAAATATTATCAATTTGTTCTTAAACTTATGCGAATATAAAATATAATATTACTGAGAAATTATAAAAGATAAAAAGAGAGTTTTCAAAAGATATTTAGGCCTTTCAGAAGTTTGAAAGAAATAACACATATTTGATAAATTTTCGAAAATGCTCCAAGTCTTAAAATATTTTCAAACTATTCAAAACCTCTCAAATTCTTAGAAGTATTTTTAGATTAATCAAATTTTTCTTAAAATTTTGAAAAATCATTCAAAATGTAAAAAAATTGCCATGAAATCTTTTAAATTTTCCTAGGAATATAAAAAATGTGTTCAAAACTTCGAAGTATCTCTAACTTACTCAAATTTGTTCTAAAAGTACGTGTTGTGGCAAAATTTTGCTTCAAAATCTTTTGCACTCTTTGAAAATTTTAGAAAATAATTTAAAATGTTTTGTATTCTTTTTCAATTTGCTCTTAGAATTTATTGAGAAAAACCTTTTTTTTTAATTTTTCCTTGAATCTTGCAAATATTTTTTCATTCAGTTGACGCCCTACAAAATTAACTTTACCCAAAATTTGTTTAAATCCTGAAAAATTGGAGGAATTGTCTTAAAGTCTTCCATATTCCTTCCTACACGTTTTGAAATCTTCAAAGCTTAAAATTATTCTTTTAAAAATAAACCCAAACCATTTAAAATTTTCCCAGTATTCTTTATAAAAATTTATTCTCAAAATCTTTCAAAATCATTAGAAAGCTTCTAAATGTTTTTGAATTCTTCAAAATAGGTTTTTCCATAATTTAAATTTGCTTATCTCTTTGGAAATGTATAAACGTTTAGAAATTACAGTGTGGTAGCAAAATATTAAAAACAGAATTGATTCACAATATTGAAATATAATTTAATATTTAAATGTTCTTTTCCATCAATAATGTTAAGAAACATTTAGAAATAAATTTCAGGATGAAGTAAGATTATTTATATGAAAATTTCGATACACAAAATTGATGGTGGAAGAAATTTATAAATTGGTATTAATAGATAAACAACCTGAAAACAGTCACTAGAAGTCATATTCACGCAGTGTAGCAAAAAACCAGTTATTCGACAACAATTTGTTCGATATTTTCGAGATATTTAGTAACATCACTTTTTTAGGCCATTAAAAATGTTACGTACTCAAGTCAAAAATACCCCCCCCCCTCCGGGCGGCCGGGGTAGCAGAGCGTAAGGGAGCAAGGCCCCCCCCCCCTTTTTTTTAAATGCTACGTAATACGTGAACGCTCCCTATCCAGCTTGAATTGCAATCCGTCCTCTTTCCTTCTTTTTATAGATTTTTTAACAGAAACTAATATTTTCGCTCGGTTTATAGCTTGGGCTTGAATATTTCCTTACGGATAGATTTTTTAGACATAACATAATACATCTGTTGCCAGTTATTATTTTATATTATTTTTTATTACTTATTATTACATATTTTTGCGGTTAATGCCTCCATCTGCGAACCAGACTCTCTTATGTATACCTTTCCATTTTAATAAGTATATTACATAATATTATATTTTCTGCCCCTATGCATAACCAGAGAGACAACAAATACAAAGTAATTAAAATGAAATTTAAGTCAAAGTTACAAGTCGTAGAGAAAATGTGTCCTAAATTACGTTACAAGTCTTATGAAAATTTATAATTTGATCATTGAATTAGTAATAATCTCTAGTCATTTTAGTGAAAGGGAAAATTGGTCTTTTATAAAACCACAAAGTAGTACGCACAATGTTCTAGTTTGATAAAATTTTCACAATTTTCGCTATTCACGAATAGCGACTGAAAAACCCTTTTTGGTAGCAAATTCAACCACTCAGTTGAAAGTGGAACTACTTTCTTAACAACACATTTTTTTAAGATGATTCATCACTTTATCTGGAAATTCTGATCTTTTTTTTGAAATCTAATAATTTTCTTAACATCTGTTTTTGTTGATTATATTTTTTTTTCAACTGAAAGTTGAAATATTCCATGTATAATTCAACTATTTTCTCGAAAATGTATGTATATCCTTGACACTTTGCCTTATGTAGTAGAAAATTCATCTTTTTTTGTCTAATTCATTTTTGTAGTTAAAACTTCATGTTCATATTTCGTTGACAATTAATCCTCCCGGTTGGAAATTCATTTCTTTGGGTTAAAAATTTCTGTATTTTGTTGAAATTTTATCTTTTGTGGTACAGTATTAATCTTCTTAATGACTAATTCGCTTGTTTGTTTCAAAATTCAGTTCTTTGTTGAAAATTTAACTAATAGGTTAAGAATTCCTTTAAAAATTTAAATATTTGTTTCAAAATTCATGTATTCAACTTTTTTTTCAATGTTTTGTCTTTTTGGCTTGAAAACTCAACATTTTGGAGGAGATTTTTTTTCTTCGTTGGCCGGAAAATATTTTCTTGGTTAAAAATTCAACTCGTTTGTTGGAAATTCGTATTTGTAATTGAAAATCAGTCTGTTTTAAGTGAGGATTTGAATGATTTGTTTAAATTTAGAATTTTTTCATTCATTCCGACCGCTTTTCATTCAAAATAAAAATATTTTTTGGTGGAAATATGAACTATGTATCATACTTTCCATCTCGAATTAATTTTTTTATCAACGATTCATGACTGGTCGAAAATTGAACTATTTTGTTGAAAATTCCCTTTTTTTGTTGAAAATTAATTATTTTAACTGGCAATGTAAATCTTCCATTTTTGGTTCAAAAGTTATTTATTTGAGTTGAAAACTGACTATGTGTTTGTAAATTCATGTATTTTACGTATGCCTTACGTAATTTCTGGATGACCGCTGATACAATTCTGTATAACATACTGTTGTCACTAAAAGTATTTAAAATATGTCAAGGCAGAAACTCCATTTGTTTGGTTGAAAATTTAACTATTTGGTTGAAAATTTATTTTATTCGCTTCAAAAATTATTTTCTTCCTGAAAATTTAACTATTCTATTTTTTGTTGATAATTAATCTTTTTTAATTGATAATAAATCTATTTTTTTGAGCAATTGTTTTTGTTTTTTTTTGGTAGGAAATTAAACTTTTTGGTTGAAAATTCCATTAAAGATTCAAAAATTTGGTTAAAAATTCATGTATTATGTATTAAAATGTATTAAAAATGTATTAAAAATTATTCTTTTTTATCTAATTTCTTTGGTTGAAAATCAATTTTTTTAAATAGAAAATTAATTTCTCAAACTAAAAATTTAACTATACCACTTTTATTTATCATTTATTAAACAACAGCATAAGATACAAACTTAATACATAGATACATAAATACTTATGTGATAATCTGCTGCGATATTTGCTTAGGTTCTAAGACCTGTGCAAAGAAGGTGAAATATGAACGTCTAGTTAATTAGCTATGACAATACAAAATATAGACTTATAACGCTAGGAGGATATGATAAGGTTTCTGACTTTTAAGACTCCAAGTAAATACAATGCAACACGACATAGTTCTTTTTTATCTGGTGAGTTTAGAAGCGCTAGCCAAAAGACACCAGAGGCTGTAAGGCCGGTCGCGGGCCCAAAAAACGATGTTCGAACATCTCTATACATGGGGCATTCTGCTATTAAATGAAAAAGTGTCTCTTCCACTCCCACATTACAAATTGAACAGAGTTGCCCCCTACTGAAACCAAAACTGAGTTCTCCCACCGAAAATCTCCCTCTTACCGCACCCATGAAACGCACCTGCGCGAGAACTCTGACAAACTTGAACGGAGTACCGTTAGTCAGGTACTCGTGACCCATTGGGTGAATAGAAAGATAGGACAGTACCTGCAGGGATGTGGACTGGGCCAACCTCTGCAAGTCCACCCCCCGGAGGTAAGCCTCGAATTTTGCCAAAATTGTATCTTTGCGTGCCTGTAGGAACAGCAAATCTGAGCCAGACCACATATCATCTTGCCCACACAGCGATAAGAGATTTTTAACTTGTAAGACCCAGTTAAATTTTAGAACAGCAGTACCCGAATCAGCCAGGGTCTGCAGCCGTAAGAAACAAATTCTAGGCAGTCTTTCTTCCCCCATGCCCAGAACCCTCTCCAACCAGTTCAATGCCATTTTTAAGATGTTATAGGCAATTGGGACTCGGCCTAGCTCTAGTCTCAGCGCATAACCTGGAGTGTAAGGAGGAAGCCCAAGCACTTTCTTGAAAAATGTGGATTGGATGACCTCAACCTCCACACAGTATCTTAGTCCCCAAATTCCTATGGCATAAAGCAGAACATTGGCTACGAGACTTTGAAAAAGAATAAGTTTTGAGCACCAAGACTCTGCTTTGGAGTTCCGCAGAACTTGTAAAGTTGCCCCAGTGGCCATCCTTGCGGCAGATATTCTTTTATTACAAGCCAGTGCAAAGGTACCAGAGCTCGAAAATGGTTTCCCCAGATAGTTATATTCCCTGACCATCTCGAGCTGCGTGTCATTGAAAGTGAAACCCGGAATCCTAGGTGGTCTTCCTCTATGAAAGATCATGGTCTTGGTCTTTGAAGTGTTAACCTCTAAAAGATTGAGGTCACATTAGTTTTCACATTCATAAAAGTGAGGACATTAATTTTCCTCTGAAGATCAATGCGGGAATCAGCAAGCATCACAATATCATCGGCATATGCCAGCAAGATAACCTCCATCAAATGATTGATAGATATCCCCCTTACTCCCCGATTCCGAAAAAAAATCTTCCAGGTTTCCAATCAACAAAATAAAAAAGACCGGGCTTAAAAGTTCCTCTTGTAGAACCCCGCAAGTCACGTTCACTGGGCCAGTGAGACCCTCAGGTGTGCGGATGGACATCTTGGCAGCATCGTAAAGACTTTTCATTATCCTAATGAATTTCGTGCTAATGCCCAGTTTCAATAGTTTAGACCAAAGAAGGTCGTAATTGACTGATGGAAATGCCCTTTTAAAATCAACGAAGCATGCAAAAACCTTACGACCAGGAGTGGAGAGATGAATTTGAACAATAGAATTTAGAACAAATATATGGTCCAAACAGCCTCTGGAAGCCCTGAAACCTGCTTGAAATTCGGGTATATAATTCTCAGCGTTTGTCCACTCAACAAGCCTATCCAGGAGGATCCGTGTAAATATTTTCGCGATAGCATTCACGAGGGCAATATCTCTGTAAGATCCCGGATCCTCTTTATCCCCCTTCTTGAATAACATGCACGTGAGAATAGTTGCCCAAGAAGGGGGAACCTCCTCAGTCTCCCAGATCCTCCTGAACAGACACTCAAGATAGTCTAGCCCTAATTCAGGTAAAGCACGGTAAAACTCGGCGGGGACACCATCATGTCCAGGGGCTTTCATCTGCTTGTTTGAAAATTTAATTATAACGTTGAGATTTTTTTGTTTTTCGTTAAGAACTTATTTCTCCCGATTAAAGTTGAACTATTCTATTTTTTTTAATTTATTTTTTTTTCAGTTGAGAATTAATCTATTTTGATGAAAATTTATCTTTTTTGGTGGCAAATTAACGTTCTTGGTTAAAAATTTAAATATTAGGTTTCGAAAATTCCATTGAAAATTTAAATATTTGGTTGAAAATTCATGCATTTTGTTAAAAATTATTCTTTTTCTCATAGAAAACTGATCTTTCTGATGGAACTTCGTTTTTTCGGTTGAAAATTAGTTTTGTTTATTGAAATTAATTTTTTCAATTAAAAATTCAACTATTCCATTTTTCATTGAAATTTTTTTCTGATTGTCATTCAAGCTTTTTGGTTGAAAAATCATATGCTTGGTTGATTATTGAATATTTCATTGAAAACTTATTTTATTTAGGTACAAACTTATTTCTCTAACTTAAAATTGAGCTATTATATTCTTCGTATAGAATTTATCTTCTTTAGTTGAAAATTCTTCTATTTTGTTAAGAATTAGTCTTTTTTGACAGAAAATTCTTGTATTTAGTTGAAATTTGTTTTGTTTTGTAGAAAATTAATCATATTAGTTAAAAGTTCCTTTCTTTTAATAAGAATTCAACAAATTTTGATGAAAATTCGTTTCTTTTTGTTAAAAACGATTTTTTTACTAAAATTGTAGCCATTTCATTTTTGCCAGAATCTGAACTTTTTAAGTTGGAAATTCACTTATTTTGTTAAAACCTCATCTTTTTCATTCAAAAATACAATCATTTTGGTAGAAAATGCATATTTTTCGGTTGTAAATTCAACTTTTTCTCAAAAATTCGTCTTTATGACCTAAAAACTCAACATCTTGGATGAAATTTTTTCTTTTTTAATTGAAAACCCTTTCTTGGTTAAAAATTTGTATTTTTCGGTCTAATATAACAGTTTTTTATTAAAAATTAAATATATTTTGATGGAAATATCAACTATTATACTTTTCCTCGAGAATTAATTTTTCTTATCAAAGATGCATCAGTTTGGTTGAAAATTCAACTATTATGTTAAAAATTTCCTTTTTCTTGGTTGAAAATTAATTATCGTAACTAACAACGAAATAATAAGATTTCAAATTAATTAATCTCACACTGTTGTCATTTCTTTTATGCACACAAATATGACATTCTTTGTCACTGCCCTTCAACTCAAATCGGCATTGAGGAAAAGCGAACAACAACGCAATGATTTCGACATTTTCGTGACACACCTGTTTATTAGAGAAAGATTCCTCTTTATGTCTTAGAAGCTTAAAATTTTGAATGAGATTTTTTCGAATGATTGAAAAATATCTCCTGGTTGAAAATTCAACGCTTTTGTTGAAAACTCGTTTTTTTTTATATTTCTGATTCAACCGTTTTTTATTGAAAATTAAAGTATTTGTTGACAAAAATATGAACTATTATACTTTTTGTTGAGAATTAATTTTTTTTTCATCAAAGATTTATCAGTTTGGTTGAAAATTTAACTACTTTGTTAAAAATTTCCTTTTCCTTGGTTAAAAATTAATTATTTTGACTAAAAATGTAATCAAAATTTTACCAGTTGTTTTAATTGGTCGAATCCCACTGTTTTTGAATACAAATTTTAATATTTTTTGCTTCAAATATCAAATACTACATTTTTCGTTCGAAATATTCACCTTGTTATTTAATAAAAATATAGTTACTTGGTTGAAAGTTAAACTCTTTTTACAAATTAATTTTTTTGGTTGAAGATGTATAATTTTGATTAAAAATGTACCGCCTTGTTCGCAAAGTGGGATATTTAGTTTGAAAACTGTTGTTTTTATTGTTTAAAATTAATTTTTTCAAACTGAAAATGTAACCATTCCAGTTGGATATTCTTTTTGGTTAAAAATTCAAGTATTCATCTTAAATATTCTTAATTCTAGTCAAAAATTATTCATCGTTCTGGTTTAAAATAAAACTACTCGGTTGAAAGTTAAACTCTTATATTGAAGATTCATCATTTTAGTTTAAAATTCATTACTTTAATTGAAAACGCATCTCTTTGGTTAAACACTAATTGTTTTGACTTAAAATTTAATTATTCAATTTTTGTTTGACAATTCATTTTTTTTAGTTGAAAATTCATGTATTCTGATAAAAATTCATATTTTTTGTACAAGTTAAATCTTTTTGGTTGAAAATTCAACTATTCTGTTCAAAGATTGATTATTTTAGTTTAAAATTCATCTTTTTGGTTTAAAATTCCACTATTCCATTCAACTATTCCATAAAAATGCATTACTTTGTTTGAACATGTAACTATATTGCTTTCAAACCTCCTTTTCTTCTTTGTTCAATTTTTTTACTGAAAACAGTTAGCAATAGTTACATAACTATTGCAATTAAATAATCAATCATTTTGATAAAAACATCATCTCTTTGCTTGAAAATTAAATGTATCAACTGGAAATTCAACTATTCAATTATTAGTTGACAATTTATCTTTTTTTTAGTTAAAAATCCATGTATTTTGATGGAAATTAATTTTGTTTGGTAAATGTCACTGAGAATTTAACTATTTAATTTTTGGTTAAAAATTGATCTTTTTTCGTCTAAAATTTTGCTATTAGGTAGAAAATAAAACTACTTGGATAGAAGTTGAACCCCCTTTTTAAAAGTTCATTTTTGCGGCGTAGAATTCATTTATTCGAGTTGAAGATTCATAATTTTAGTGGATAACTCATCACTTTGGTTCAAGATTCACCATTCTAATTGAAAATTCATCACTTTGGTTGACATTTTTTTTGTGTGGAAGATTAATTAAAATTCATCTATCTTCTTAAAAATGAAACATTTCTACTTGAAAGGATAGGAATTAGAAGTAACTGAAACATCAGGAAAACTTTAGCAATTAACAGATACTTTTCTATGTTATATTTCTTAAACAGAAAACATTAACTTTTGTATATCAAAGTGTTGAAGACCTTTGTCCCATTGATTATTAATATTACTATTAAATTATTTGATATATTATTAAGATAACATAAAATTATAATTCACCAAAAAAATATTTCAAGTTTATAAACAAAATTTAATTTTTACTAGTAGCATTTTAAACCAAAAAAAGAAGAGCAGTTGACAACTCGACCGATGGAGTGTACACTGACTTCTAGTGATTTCAGTGACTTCATGTGAATTTAAGTCACTTCAAGCCGGTGATTTCAACGAAGTTGTACACCTGACCTCACGAGTTGTTAACCCTTCGAAAAAAGATGACGTGTTTTACAAAAGAGACAAAGTAGTTATTATTGAAAAAAACGTATTTTTAACAAAGTAGTTGAATTGTCGATCAAAAAAGATTAATTTTCAATCAGTTACATTTTTAACACGAAAACACTCAACAAAATGGTCGAATCCACAACAAAAAAAGATTAATTTTCAAACCAAAAAGACGTATTTGTAGTAAAATAGTTCAATTTTGATCTAAAAAAGATTTTTTGCAACACCCACCTCAAAAGTTGACGTTTGCATGCATGTAGATGGTGCCTAAAGTACCTTATTTGAGCAGACTGTGCGTGAAAGAATTTTCGCGCATGCGCAGTTTGAAGATGGCTTACTTTAGACACTGGTGAAAAGCTGCACATACGCACATTCGAGATGAGGTACTTTAGACACTGGCATAGGTAACTTTAAACACTGGTGTTGGTATCTTCTTGAAATAAATTTACATTTAACTTGAACAAATGTTTAAATGATTAAAGTTTTGTTTTTAGGGTTTCGTAGCACAAATTTTTTTTTCAGAACAATTTTTTCAAACATTTTTTTTTCAATTATTTTTCAAACATTGAAAAAAATTTTTTGTTTGTTTGTAATTTCTTTACTCCACTCTATGCAATATAAAATTAGTTATTTGTGATACAAGTGCGTAAAATAGGTGATTGTGTGCGAATGGTGCAATCATACGAGTTAACGATCACCTACGCGCACGTGTATCACACGCTATTTTTTGCAACGCCTGTCCGAAAAAGTTGTCAGGAGGTGGTAACGTGCAAAAAAATGTTTGAAAAAAAATTTTGTGAAGAAAAATGTTTGAAACAAAAAATTTGTGAAAAAAAATGTAAAAAAAAAATTTCGAAAAAAAAAATTTTGTGAAAATAAATTTTGAAAAAAAAAAATTTGTTGAAACAGATTTTTTGGAAAAAAATTATTGAAAAAAAATGTTGACGTTCATGCTTTTTGCCCCCCCCCCCCGGGGGGGGGCTACGAAACCCTAAAAACAAAACTTCAATCATTAAAACATTTGTTCAAGTTAAATGTAAATTTATTTCACACCAGTGTCTAAAGTAAGCCATCTTCAAACTGCGCATGCGCGAAAATTTTTTCACGCACAGTCTGCTCAAATAAGGTACTTTAGGCACCATCTACATGCATGCAAACGTCAACTTTTGAGGTGGGTGTTGCAAAATAGTAGTTTTCGTTACTACCTCCTGACAACTTTTTCGGACGGTCGTTGCAAAAAATAGCGTGTGATACACGTGCGCATAGGTGATTGATAACTCGTATGATTGCATCATTCGCCTGCGGGAGTTGCGACGCTTATACCCGAAATATTATGTTAAGCTAATCGGCTTGATCATCGACGCTCTTGGAGGTGCCAAGCTTTCACTGGTTGATAGCCTGAAAAGCATCCCTGCGTGTCAACAAAGTGCTAATACGCTTGCGGAGAAGATGCAGAAGGCGATCGTCCTATGGTTGCTCCGTGTCCTGAGGGTGCACGAGACTATTGCTGGATCATCCCATTGAATCTGTCGCTGACTGTAACCACCTACCTCACATACATGAGACGTGGTTACGGCTGTAATTTTACCGCGATTTCGCTGGGAGCGTGTGCAGTTTTTCAGATTAGAACCCGCAACCCGAGGAAATCCCGCGTTTTTCCTTGTGATACACTAAATCACACATCTAAAAAAAATGTCTATGGCCCCCAGTAGAACCGCGGTAAAATACACCTATGGCCACGTCCCACATCCGTGAGATGGCTGGTCACAGGGCACGAAGAAATCACAACGACAGGCCGGCGAAACCCTCGCGTGTCTTGAGGACACGAAGCGACCCAAGGATGACAGCTTTCTGCATCCATCTGGCAAGTGCCTTGGCATATTCTTGGCACGCGAGTATGGCTTTAAGGTTACGAACCAGTGATAATTTCGCACCTCCGAGAGCACTTATCACAAGGACAATTACTCGTACCGAATATTTTGGGTATAGTCATTGTAGCTCTCTTTTAAGGTCTTGATACCTCTCCCCTGTTTCTTTCTCCTTTGCAGTGATGTTGTATTCGGACGGAGCCGAGAATTTAATCACGAATATATTTCGTTTCTCGAAGTCTTGGAGGACAATGTCAGGCCTCGAGTGCGCAACGGAGACTGCTGCCCGAAAATCGTAGTTCCAGAAAACCTGGCACTTCTCGTTTCGGACAATTAACTCTATATCCCTTGGAGCGTTCGGCAGGGCAGGGTCGCGCGCGCGCGCGTGTGTGTGTGTGTGTGTGTGTGAAATTACAAAGTTTCGGAAAGTTTCATATTGCATCATTGTAAATGTCACACAACTCACTGTGTGATTTTACAAAAGTGTGTGAAATTACAGCCTTCAGCGATGTAAATAAAAGGACCCTCGAACAGTAGTGTAATATTAGTAATATTACACACTAAATACAAATAAAATTACACATTCCCTGGTACGAACTTTAGGTTCGGGCGGGAAAATTCATTATATCAGTGGAAAATTCAGTCTCAGCGTGCAAAAATACCATATGGGTCAGTAAAATCGCATTCCTAAGATTGAAAATTACATCGAGCTTTTTAATTTTACCCTGACAGAAACTGTAAGATTTTGGTTTTATAATTATTGGAAATTTAGAGTAATCAATGAAATGATATGTGAATACGCAAGCGTCTCTCGTTTCCGTTGTTTATCGATGCGTTCGTCCACTAATTTTGAAGCATTTTGGAGCATTTTGATTGTTTCATACACTATGTTCAACTCTGTTGACAGTTTTCACACAAAAATTGATAAAATTCTAGCTATTTCTAGTTGGCCTTTTACATTTTCTGCTTGTGGAACGGCAAAAATTCGGCTATTCAAAATTTATATTTCATATTTTTGTTACGGAATATATGAACTGCAAAAAAATACCCATAGTATCTTATGTATTTTAGGTAGGTAGTAACGTGTCCGGCTTGTGTGTCTCCAATCTCCATTATATTGTGCTAAGCTAAAGCTACGAGTATTCGAATCCTGTCGCATAAAAATTTCTATTTTATTTAATTTGTTCACCTGATGAATTTTACTTTTTCGCGTGTAAAATTACTGACCGAATTGGAATATCACAACAGCTGTAATCTCAAAATTAATTGCCAGGTGGATTATTACAAAATTTCGTAAACTTACTCTGACATGCGAGGGTCCTTTTATGGCTAGCGATGTAAAATTCAATCGATTTTTTTACAGTATATATGTGCAAATTGGGTCATTTCAAAGTAGTTTAATTTATGATTTTATTTCTTCTAAAAACATTGATATAACCTTGCTACTTCAGAGTAACTTTTCCTCACGAATCATGGCATTGACTTACTGATAACCTCAAATCTTCTTCATGCTTGTGCCAGTTCAAAACATTAAAAAAAAAACCTGTCATGTTATTTGCGTTTCCTGAAGAGCAGGTAAGAAACACAGAAGCATTCTACTTGTCAATGTGTGGTGTAGATTCACATGCATATAAATGCGATCTTTTCAAAAATTATAATTAAACGTTAGTGAAACTGTACAAGAATCATTGAGAAAATGAGGTTGTTTGTTATTGCTTTGGTCGTTGTCTTTGTGGTCTTCAGCATACAGCTTGGTAATTATAAAAATTTTAATTATATTCTCTTGAAAAAAAAAATTACTAGAAGAGTTCATGAAAAACTTGCTTTTATTTTTCGGCGGCCGTATCGCGACAGTTTGTTTCTCTGGGTGTGAAAAAAACAAAAAGTACTCTTCCAATTTTTTCAGATTGAAAATTCAAAAATTGCGGTTGATAACAGGGTTAGGAGAGACTTGGTTACATATATTGAAAATCGCTTTCATAATTCACACATTGCACTCTTTCCCGATTCCCCCTTTCTGAAGAATTCTTTTTATTATTCCCCTGATTTTTAAGAAATTTGCCCCCTTTCCTCTTTTATTGTTTTTTTTCTCGTTTGAATGCGAATTGAGTTATAGGAATCCACTATTATATTTTTAGTACAGAACTCATCTCCTTCGGTTCAAAATTCTGCTGTATGGATAAAAACTTAATTATCGGTATGAACATTCATTTCCCCCCCGTTTTTGTCAAATGTCCACGTTTTGAACCCAAAAAACAGGTTTTCGTGAATGTGTCGGTCTGTCTGTATGGGGGTACGTGGGTATGTGTGTATGTGGGTCTGTATGTAGATTTTTAGTCTGTCAGCACGATAACTTTCGAAAGAATTGACAGATTCGATTGAGCTTTGGTATACTCTTCGAGTGTCCTAAAATGAGGGTGAAGTTCGTTAGCCAGCTATTTTGGGTGAAAATTAAAAAATTAGGAGCATTTTGAAAATTTTTGAAACCACTTTTTTTCAAAATTTGACAATTGTATGTGCGGCCATTCATATTACTCGGAAATTCAAACAATCGATTCTCATAACATTTTTTGATGAAATGAAAATTTTCAGAGTTAAAGCATTTTCAAAATCCAAAAGAAGAAAGGAAAATTAACATTTTCAGCCAAACAACGCACGATACGAAAAAAAGTCAAGGCAAGAAAAATGTTTCTTTTTGCACGCCCTACAAGATCGTCATAACGAATTTTTGAATTTTTTTGAAAAATCGAAAATTCACATTCTCATTGCACGAAAATAATAAAAAATCAAAAAATTCAATTTTACGATCAAACTTTGCAAGATACGACAAATGATGATTGAACAAAATTTGTGCGTAAAAAAAATATCTACAAATTTGTTTTCGTTCACTTTTCGATGGGATGTGTAGTTTTTCTTTTAGGCGTAAAGAAGAACATTAACATGGAAAAATCAGCCCGATAAGTGGGCACATTCTCATCAAAACTTTTCTTATTTCATGCCTTTTACATCTCGTGTGTGTTTTTTCACAATACTTCATTGTTTTTATGTTCCCAATACTATTTCTAACGATTAAAACAATAAAATAATCATTATTGCTCATGGTACTTGAAAATGTGTATTTTTACATTCTCATCAGAGAAGGTATTAGATTCGTGCAGGATTTGAGGGGGGCCGGCCCCCCCCGCTTTTTGTCAAATGTCCATTTTTCAATAATCATTTAAAAATTTATTATATATATATGTTCCAAAAACGACTTGGATACTTTTTTTTCTCCCCTTTTCAGGTAGTTGGAAAAAATCTTTCAAATTGTATGAATTATTAGAAAGATACGAAAATATACGCTGAAGTAATGGAATTCCCTTCTTCATTTGATATCAAATACAAATTTAGTCATTTTTATCTGAAGAACATAGAACGTAACATATAGTCGTTGCGAAGCGCGACGACCAAATATCGAGCGCGAAGCGCGAGTGTCTTGATGAGAATGTGCTCCTTAAGGTCGAGAGAACCTTAAGTAAATTAGTTCTTTTTGTGTAAAACTGACGTAATTAAACCAAAAGCAAGTCATGACGATGGAGTTTACTAAGAGAGTATTAGCTCGCGAAGCGCGCAATAGCGAGCATACGAAGTGCGAAAACCTAGAGGAACCAAGCTTAAAGCGTCAGGCAAATGTGTCCAAGCGCGTAGCGCGAGGTGAACACATTATCGAGCGCGAAGCGCGAGATGAATACTTAATCGAGCGCGAAGCGCGAGAGCCAACAGGTGCGCGCCCTAGGCGCGCTCAAACTTGCGAGCGATTAGAATGTGCCCGCGAAGCGGGCAGATTTTTTAGTTTAAAATTCAATTGTTTGGTTTAAAATGCATGCAATTCGTTGAAAATTTATATTTTTTTGGTAGAATATTAATCTTCTTTGTTAGAAATCCATCTTTTTGGTTAAAAATTCAACAACTTTGTTGAATATTGAACTCTGCCGTTTAAAACTTTTTTTGTGTGTATTATTTATCATTTTAATTGAAATTCATCTTTTTGGTTGAAAATTGAACTATTTAATTGAAAATTCAACTTTATTGCTTCACAATTTAACTATTTTGGTAGAAATGTCCTCTCTCTGGTTAAAAATGCAACTGTTTTGGTTAAAAGTAGGACTCCTTTGTTGAAATCCAATTTTTTCGTTAAAGATTCATCACTTTAGTCAGAAATTCATATCTTTGGTTGAAAACTTCAATATTTGGTTGAAACTGTGTGTTTTTTAAGAATGAATCTTTACAACTGAAAGTGTAACTATTCCTTTTTTGCTTTTGAAACTGACATTTTTCGATTTAAAAAATTATCTTTTTAGTTGAAAATTGACTACTTGGTTAAAAATTCATCTTTCTGGTCGAAAACTCACCTACTTCATTGAATGTTGAACTCATTTGTTAGGAATTATTCTTTTTTTTTTTTAAGATTCATCATTTTATTTGAAAATTCATCTATTTTGGTTTAAAATTCAACTACACCTGTCAAAGTTGAACCACTTTGTTATTATAAATCCATTTTTTTGTTAAAGATTCATCATTTTAGTCAAAATTTACTATCTTTGGTTGCAAATTTAAATATTTCGTTGAAAATAATTTTTTTTCTTTGTTGTATGAGAATTAGTGGTCAAAAAGTCTTCTGATTACAAAACTCTTCGTCATTCCTTCGAAATCCTGATCAATTTTTGTTTGAACAATTACCTGAAAATTCCATTATTTCTTAATAAAATTTTTGTAGAAAACCATTCTTAGCATCCGTGAGTAAGAATAACAGTATTTTGCCTTGTTTTTCAACAAAATTGACATATTTGCACAGTTGCACCACAGAATTTATTTCTCAGAGCAATTGAAACATTTTTTGTAAATAAAATTTTGATAAAAAACTTTTTTATACAAAATCATCATTTCGTAAAACCTATACCTATCATTATTAATGTTGTTCATTTTTTATCAATCATTTTGCTTCATTGTTTATAACAACTTTTATGAATAAAAAGCATCAATGACCAGAATGGATTAATTTTTTCTTCAATAACCTTTGACACAAGGTTACATTTTTTACTCTCCAGACATTTTCTTGTGCGACGAGTCATTATTTATTCACAGCCTTCTAGGCAATATATTTTTTTAAATCCACGCTTCCTCGAATAATTTTAATTTTCTATAAAAAACTAGAAAAATGTAGAACCGTAAAAAATTTAGAAAAACGAAAACAGAATTATGTTGAAAAGTAGCACTTAAAAGCCCTTGAGTGTATAATTAACTCAGAGCCCATTTGTTTCTTGTTATTTTAACATTGTGAAAAATTCTGTTTTTTTCTAACTTTGTTCAAACAACTAGAAGGCAATGTTTTCAAATTGGTACAGGCTGCATCACTTCCAAAATTTTATAATATGACCTACTTATTTTGTCAATAGAGTCAACAATGTTACACAATTGCATCGTTTTATTAAACTTTTACATTTTTCACATTTTCATTGTAACAAACTTTTTTTAATTATTATCTACAGTCCTAAGTAAATTCATTTCTTTTTATCAAGCAGCGTTTCTGCTTTTCATTATTGAGTCAGAAAATATGTCGACTAATCGAATTAATAATTTTCTACTAATCTTAGGTAGCTCACTTTTGGCTAATCGAATCTGTAAAATTTCACTAATTATTATTTCAATTCTACCAATTTTGATTCAGAGATACCTGAAGGTATCTTTTTCTTTAGGAAAAGAGGTATACAGTTTATTAAAATAACCTTCTTTAGGCACTCAAGTTCATAGTTGTTCAAGCTGATGCTTATTTAGGAAGAATAATTTTGAAAAATGTACGTAAATAATTGCAATTTTTTATGAAATTTTTTACGAAAATTTGCTTGAAACCACAAAAAAATAAATTTATTTTTTGATGATATTTAGATTTCGCTCAAATCTTATAAAGTTGAACAGGTTTTTCCCAGAAGAAAAAGAGACGCTTTGTAAAATGTATTTAGAAAACTCAAGATTAGTTGTATCGAGTTGAATTTGATCCATTGAATACGAATGGAACATTACTCATTGAATATCACCCCCATGAGTCTGTTTTATAGGGTTTCAAAAAACCCCATGAGTTTTTGGAGCTGGTGATGATGTTTTCGCGTTTTTTAAAAATGCATATTGTTTTTAATACATAAAATACTACTTCGTACTGCTAATTAGACATTCACGTAAATTGTTTATATAATTTATTATTATTTTGAGCAATTTTCTCTACGAATAGAGATTGAAAGTCACGGTTTCTTCGACTTTTTTTACTTCTTGTCAAATTTTCAATCAGAGTGAGGTGATAGTTCATTGATGTTGACAGAAATAAATGTTTAAACAATTTATTATCATTGTTAATAATATTTTCTTAGGATAATGCTAGAAATTTGCAGTTTTTTTCAAAAGTTTTCCACTTTTTGTCTAATTTCCAATTGGAGTGAGGTAAACAATCAATCAAAGTTAACAAAATCAATTGTTTGGAGAATTTATTCCTATTGTTAATAATATTTAATTTGAATAATGCTAGAAAGTTGCGTTTTTTTGAAATTTCCAACAATTCGTCTACTTTTTAATTAAAGTGAAATAATAATTAATTTAAGTTAACACAAATAATTGTTTCAAAAATTTATTATTATTGTTAATAATATTCTCTTTGCCTAATGCTAGAAAATTAGGGTTTTTTCAAAACATTTTCACTATTTGTCCATGTTTCACTTCAGGTGACTAAACAATTAATTGAATTTAACAACAAATAATTGTTCAACCCAATTATTATTGTTTACAACTATCTTCATCTATATTAATACCAGATAGCTGCGGTTTATCGCTAACATTTTTAACTTTTTGTCCACTTTTCACTTAGTGAGGTAATTAATTATTAATTAATTATAATTAATTAATTAATTATAATTAATATATAATAATTCATGCAAGAGTCAACAAAAATAGTTTCTTAACAATTTATTATTGTTTATAATTATCCTGAGGCAATGACTGAGATGATTGTTATGAAGGAAAACCCGAAGCACTTGCAAGTTCGATGGTAATCTACTTCTGATAATTTTCCGATCCATATAATCAATTAGATAGAGGAAATGGCTCGAATTTGATACAGGGCTTGAGTGTAGTGGAAAATAGTGACAGTTTCACTGTTTCAGTCGCATCACAAAAAGTGTGAGACAGAAGAATAAAAAATCGGATATCCTGAATTCATTCCAGGGAATTCTTAAATGTCTATTCATTATGTCGGGTATGTAGTTTTTCCAATAAATGTTGTATGTAGTAGTGAAGTAGGGTTAGTAGAATAGTATTGCTTGGTATAGATATGGACATGCTTCTGTTTAGGGGTTATGCTTTTTAAACATGAATATTTTTTACCGGTTGGCTCGAATTTGATATACCAGAAAATCACAGTTAGACATTATTCAGCTTCCTGAATGTTAAAAAAATGGGTTCATGTATTCATGCACGTTTGTGTGTGTATGTCTGTGCTTGTTTAGTGTGGATTCATGTGATTTTAACAATGACGAGTGTAGTGTGTATACTAACGCTTAATGTCTAATTTGGCTTCTTTGCAGATTTCAGAATATCAAATACCAGATTTGATTATACTTTGTGTCATCCTAAATAATATTAATAAATATTTTAATATCGGAAACTTGCTTATTTTTCATGTATTTCGATGTTTTTATAGGTATATCAAATTAGAGCCACCATTTGCCGATTTTCGAAAAACTCGTTGTTTGGAAAATCTTTATTTTAAACAAAATTGTTGATGATATGAAAAAATCAATCAAACCATCCGAAAGGATATTAAATACTCTTTCGAATGACCTATTGTTGGTCGAATTTCGGTTCATAGAGTCCCGGCAATCCATCGAAAAGGAGTAGGTATATCAAATTCGAGCCCTTATATCTACACTTTGTTACACGATTTGCGTTCGATATCTAACCGCGCAGCTATAGCTGTCCACGCTAAAATGTTTGCAGGCGAACTCAGAATGTAAAACTGACTCAAAATCTTGCTAGATTGTGAAAATCCTTCACAAAGCAAGGCAATGTTTCCAGAACTCAGATATACCTGTTAGCTAGGTATAACATGCAAAAGTTACAGAAACAAGTTTTCGGACAATTGCTGCATCTCTGAATCTACAAAGATGAGTGCATCACACCGAAGTCTTTCAGTAACTACCTTGTTCAAGAAAAAATTATATTTAATATGATTAATGTAGAAAATTTGAAGCATATTTCAAATATCTGCTTCATTTTGGACAAAATTCTTCACAAAAAAGAAAGAGATTGTTTAAAATATGATCCCTAGTAGCAAGATAACTGCAGACTGGCGCAAGCTGGGCACCAGAAAAGGAAGAATCGGTTTTTGCAGCCTGGTGCCCGGCTGGTTCAGCTTTCGCGTGCTGTTCTGTCACCAGAGTCTGGTATAGCAGATCCTGGCCCAGACTGCTCATGACAGACACCAGACAAAATTAAAATAACGTAAAATGGTACTAAATAGGTTTCTGTAATATTTTTACACTATATTTCAGCCCTTTTTGGGAGAATATACTGGGGAGACGTCATAACATTTCAGGAGACACAATGAAATATTGAAAACATAACCTCTTGTCGTATAAGCTTATTGCATGCTTGCATGTTTGGTCATACTTGTGAATCGTTCAAATTTCCGATTGCTAGATTTTCAATTTCATTATTTATATTCCACATTAATTAGTAGTGTTTACACTAAATACCAGAATCTGGTTCCTTTATTCATCAGATTCTGTTTTTCGTCTGGTCTGATCTTTTCTCCCGCCAGTCTGGTCGACTAGGGGGAGCAGATGCTGAGCCAGAATCTGGCCTCTGTCATTTACGAAAACGTCTTTTTTTCCAATGGAATATACGTGTTAAACTTCATGAGTCTTGAGCGACGTCTAAATATAATTTTTTTCGAGAAAAAAAATGGATTTATTTTTCTGTGTATTCCAACAAATTTCCGGGCAATATGTATACAAATTCGAAAAAAATGTCCAATGCGATTTTGGACCACCCTAATGTGGACCCTAAATATGCATAATTAATTCATGACTCATGTTGATCATTTATAACTTTAAGATTTGAACAAATTCTTATTTTTCTCATCTTTTTTCACACAATGAGAAAACAATGTTTTTGAATTCACGCATGCTGCGTCACGTTTACAATGTCAGAATATGACCTTCTTATTGTTTCAATAGAGATAAGAATGGGATACCATCGCGTCATTTTATTAAAATTTTCCATCTCTCACGTTTTCCATGTTTTTAACTTTTTTCAAATCATTATATATGCAGTCCTAAATAATTTTTGTTTACCAAGCAATTAGTTTTCCACTATTAAATTTGCAAATGCTTCGACTACTCAAATTGGTGATTTTCTACTAATCTTCAGTGGATCACTTTTCGCTAATCAAGTCTGTAAAATTTCACGGGCAATTACTACAATCTTAGCTATTTCGATTCAGAGAAGAAAAAAGCTTATAAACTAAAGTGTACTTCTTCAAGCACTCAAGTTGATGCTTAACCTACTCGTACTTGATTAAGAAAATACACTAGAGTCCCTCTATAGCAGCTGTCTCGGGGGTACCCTTAATCAACAAACATCGCAACTCCGCTGACCTTACAAACGCTTTCCTCTCGTACCCTTGGACCAGCTTGTCTGTTATAGGAGATAATTGAATTTTGAGATCAGATTCTGAAAGAGCATACCCGAAAATAGTAGGCAAGACCATTTTCGTTCAAAAATTCCCACTTCTTAATTATAATAAGGAGGCTTGAAAATTAATTAAAAAATCGGAGTTCTTCGTCGTTAATGGGTTAAGTCAGTATTAAGTATGTTTTAAATACGAAGCCAGTACTCGTACTCCTATTTTAAATTGATGTGTGTGTATCAGTGTTGGGTAAGTCACTTTTTCGAGCAACTAGTTACAGTTACGTTACTTGTAACTTCAAGTTACTTAAAAAGTTCCTTTTTTAATTTCCTCAATTGCATAAGTAAAAATCAAAATAACTAAGATAACAATTCATACAAACTTAATTAAAAAAGAAATCGGCATTAGTTTAAGTAAGATTTTTCAGTTACATTTTTTAACCAAACATTTGTATTTTCACGCAAAAAATATGAAACTTTTTCACCGACAAAAATGAAATTTCAAGCCAAAAGGACGAATTTACAACAAAAAAGGTTGCTTTTCTACCAAGTTTTGACTTCTCACGAAAGAAGTTAAATTTGTAACAAAATTAATGAATTTTCAACCGAATGCTTGAATTTTCATACTGAAAATATAAATTTTCATCATGAAAGTTAATTTTCACCAAATAGTGGCATTTTCTACGAAAGGGTTCGTTTCCAACGAAAAAGTTAATTGTGGATAAAATTTGGGCTTTATACCAAAATAAATCAATTATCAACTAAATACATTAATTTCCAACCAAGTGTGTGAATTTTCATACAAAAAATAATTATTTGCAACAAAAAGGTTAATTTTGGACAAAATTTGGACTTTCTACCAAAGTACTTGAATTTTCCACCAAACACGTGAATTTTCTACCATTTTCAAACTAAAAAGACGACTTTCTACAAAAAAGACTCATATCCAATAAAAAAGTTAATTTTCCACCAAACGACTTTCTATCAAAACGAATACATTTTTAATTTTCATACCAAAAATATTAATTTCCAGGAAAAAAGTTAATTTCCAACAAAATTTGCATTTTCTACCAAAGACTTAAGTTTACAGCAAAATACATGAGTTTTCAACCAAATGGTTAAATTTTTATACAAATAAAGAAATATTTGAATTTTCAACCGCATGGTTGACTTTTCATACGAAAAATATTAATTTCCAACAAAAAAGTTAATTTTCGACCAAATTTTGACTTCCTACCAAAATATTTAAAATCTCGACAAACCACGTGCATTTTCAACCAATTGGTGAAATTTTCATACCAATAATATTAATTTTCATCCAAAAATTTAATTTTCATCAAAAAAGTTAATCTCCATCAAAAAATTTAATTTTCAACGAAAAAGTTAATTTTCAACCAAATAGTTGAATTTTCTAGCAGAATATTTTGAGAATTTTCTACTCTCAAAAAAAGCGAATTTGAAAGAAAATATTAAATTATGAATCTTCAACCAAACAACTGAATTTTGAACTGTCCACTAAATTGTTGAATTTACAAAAAAAAAAGTTTTCCACAAAAAGCTTCAACCAAACAACTGCATTTGTAACTGTCCACTAAATTGTTGAATTTTCAAACGAAAAAGACGGGTTTTCTACAAAACAGTTGCATTTTGAAATCCAAAATATGATCTTTTTCAAAGAAGTTACATCTTAACAAAATAAAATAGTCGAATTTTTAACAAAATGAATCAATTCCAACCAAAATAGATGATTTCCCAACGAAAAATATAATAGTTGATATTATTTCAACCAAAAAAAGATTTTAATTTGAAATCTAGCAAAGTTGAATTTAATAAAAAAAGATGAATTTTCAAGAAAATAGCTGAATCCTCAACTAGAAGAGATTAATTTTCTACCCATAACTGACCCATAAATCTTTCTTCATAAGAAATAGTATACAAAAACACAAAGTAACATCAAAGTATCGAAAACAAAGTTCCAAGTTACTGCAATATTCGTAAATAAGTTACGTTACAAGTTATTTTTTAAAAATGTAACGAAGTTACCCTAAAAGTTACAAAGAACGTAAGATGAAATTTTTGAATGTTGCACACAGTCCTACTTGTTGATCTTCATCATATTCAAACTAAAGTTTGGATGTAACGACCACGGCATAACTGTCTACATGACAGTGTATCATACAGATATAGTTTTCTTCAAAAAAATCAATGAATATAATTTTTTATGAAGAATGCCAAGAGGGCTTATGAACAACAGGTAGGGGTGTGCAACATTCGAAAATTTCATTTTACGCAAAAATTGTTGAAGTTAACAGTTTTTCCCTGTGTATATGTTACAGGCAAAGTCCGAAGTGCCGGCACACCGCAGTCTGCCTAGGCCCTCCGCGAATTGCCTGAGCGGTGTCAGGCAAAGTCCGAAGTAGCACTTTCACTTCGTGCATTGCCTAGGCAAATCGCGAAGTGCCCGACAGGCGCAGGCAAAGTCCGGAGTAAGAATAAAACCTTTGGGCTTTACTTTTTCCGCTGCAAAGTGCGCTGGCTCGGGAATTTACAATTCAAAATAGTCTACAGGTCGCAACTCTGAATGGATTTAAACGTTTTTTTTTTTAGAAATGATCAGCAGTAAATTTGTAAGAAAGCTTATGGAGTATATTTATCAATTTTTGTTTCAGTATAATTATTTATTCAATGCAAGTTTTTTTCTCTAAAGAAAATAAAAAACAATCTCAATATGTATCATATTTAATTTAGATGTACTTAGAAAATATAAGTAATTAATTTGTAATATTTTTATTGTTCTTTAGTATAAATAATTTCCGAATTCAAGCCTTTTCAGGAAAAACCGATTATTTAAAGCGAATTTACGGACTATATATTCCATATAATTCACCAGCCCCATCGCCCGAGAGCTCCTGCTCTTGCAGTCAGCCGCGTTGCTTTGGGCTAACTCCCCAATGCAACGAATTATGCGGTTACGACACAAGTATCGCGCAGTGCCACCCACAATAGGCCTCTCTCGGATGGAGGCCATGGTTCAGTTGGGAGTGGCAATAGGAACGAACCGAGGCGACGACCAGGCAATGACCCCGGATAAGCGCGAGAACATCGATTTAAATGGTCGGACCAACTCAGGAGGGACCTTCTTACCTGTTGGCAAAGAAGCTCACCGGCGCGGAGAGGATTCATGAAGAGGTTGCATGACCGTTGGGGCAATATGCACCCGGAATATGCTCATAAAACGCCTCAGTATTTGAGAGATCAGGTATCCTTCTTGCGAAAAAACGGATATGAAGCTGTTTATCAACAGGAAGAGGAGCAACATCCTCCAGCGAACATTCCACCCGTTCCAGCAAGACCACCTTTGCAGATAGCCGATAATGTCAACATGAGAAGTAGGAGATCTATCCACCAAAAAGTCTTCCTCAGGATGGACAAATTAGCTGAAGCTAATACTGCTCTCCGCGATTTGCTCCCCGAAGATGTTAATCTCTGGAATCTGAACTGTGTAGTTTACGAGAAGGCGGTCTCCCTGCTTAGCGACGATAGAAGTAACGAAACTTCGGTACGTCTGAGTAAGACACGCGAGCGTATTGCACAGCTTCAGTTGAAAATTGAAACGGCGAGACGGCATGCATCAAATGTTCAGTGCGTGATTAGCTACATAACAGCAAATAAAAAGTTCACTCCAAAAGTTAGGGCACTTGCTCGAAACTTAAGAAAAGCAAATCACACGCTGAACAAGTGTAAACTGTCGACCATCAAGCAGCACTGGACGCAAAAAGTAAGATCTCTTTCAACAGCGAAACAGCTCCTTGAACGGCGAGTTAAGTGGATTCAGGAAAATTCCACCTTTTCTACTAATCCTTCCCGTCTGTTCAATAAAGCGTTATGTGTAGTTAAGAATCCGCCTAGTCGAGAAGAGATTCAAATCTTCTGGGAGCAAGTATATGGAGATACTTATCAGCTAAATGAAGACGCTTCCGATATATCACTCTTTCGTAACTTTTGCCAAAGGCAAAGGTTACAAGATCCAGAGGAAGAGTGTCCACTAATTACTGCTGAAGAAGTGAAGAAAGTTATCGCTAGTACTAAGAACTTTTCGGCGCCAGGGCCAGATAAAATCAACAACTTTTGGTGGAAGAAGTTTACTTCTACGCACCAACATCTAGCTCGTATATTTACTACTTTCTTAAACGGAGAACAACCCGTCCCGCAGTGGCTAGTGGAAGGACGCACGGTATTGATCCCTAAGGCCGGAGATTTGTCATGTCCAAAGAACTACAGGCCCATAGCTTGTTTAAACACCAGCTACAAGCTATTCACTGGCATCCTCAAAGAGAGGATATTGAAATCTATCGAGCCGGCATGGAGTGCAATAGTCGAACAACGTGGATGCAAGAGAGGGCTGGCAGGTTGCAGGGAGAACCTGTTAATAGACAGGTGTATTACCCAGGACTCGATCAGGTATCGACGCAATCTGTCCATGGCTTGGATTGATTACCGTAAGGCATTCGATAACACGAACCATGAGCTTCTTATCAAGCTCCTTGAGTGCATGGAGGTGCATCCAAAAATAGTGAGATGCATAGAAGAGCTTATGCTCTTGTGGCGGACAAGATTTGTCATAACATCTGACAAAAGACAAGTGACTACAAGCTTTGTCACATATAAGAGGAAGGTCTTTCAAGGAGACTCTCTAAGTCCGATACTTTTCTGCATTTCCCTCTTGCCTCTATCTATTGTGCTCCGAGGCAAAAGCTCTGGATACCTATGTGGCCCGCCGAGCAGAAGAGAATATAAGGTCAACCACCTTTTATACATGGACGACCTTAAACTCTTTGCTTCCTCAAAAAAGGACCTTAACATCCTTGTAGATGCGGTAAATAGGTATTCTAAAGCGATTGGCATGAGCTTCGGACTGGACAAGTGTGCCTGCGTCCACCTACACCAAGGAAGACTAGAAACTACATCATCCCGTGACGATCAGGATGTTCAACTCATAGGCGGAAATACCATTCAACATCTTGGTATTGGAGAAACATATACATATCTTGGAATACCGCAAGCGGAAACCCAAAATGTGCATAACTTGAAAACGGCCCTTGGAAAAAGGTATCGCCAAATTCTCAGAAAAATTTGGGCTTCCAAATTATCTGGAAAGAATAAGATCCAGGCGACCAATATACTGGCCGTTCCTATACTGCTCTACACGTTTGGTGCAGTAAAATGGAACGTCGATGAGTTAAAACAACTTGATCGAAGCACACGCAAGATGATGACAATTCAACGAAGTCTTCATCCTAGATCTTCCGTACCTCGAATATATCTCCCTCGCGATAAAGGAGGTAGAGGATTGCTAAGCTTAGAGTGTCTTCATCGAAGAACGGTTCTGGCTACAGCCCGTTCAGTTCTAAGAAGCACGGATTCCCTTATGCGACTCGTACATCAACATGAAGTCGCCAATGCTGCGGTGTTTCTATACCATGCAGCAAATAGGGCCGCAGAGGAGCTTGACCTCCCATTTGATTCCAGCGACATTACACATGACCTAGCATCACTAACACCTCTGGTGCTCAAAAGTCGTATACAGGAAGCAGAACATACGCTTCTACTAAGAGAACATGCTGAGAAACCCCTCCATGGTAAGTTCTACGGCATCCTACGTAGAGAAGAGCTCTCGATGGGTCTGACCAGCATGTTTCTCAAGTCTGCTGGATTGAGATCGGAGACCGAGGGATTTCTTTTTGCCTGTCAAGACGGCGTTATAGACACCTTAGTTTACCGCCAGCGCATAATGAATATACCTGTACGCGATACCAACTGCCGAGCGTGCAAGCTAGAGCCCGAAACACTTGGACATGTTCTCAGTGGATGCTCTAAATATGCACGCTGCGCGTACATAGAGAGACACAATGCAGCTCTAAAAGTGATATATTACCATCTTAGGCATTTCTATGGTGTTGATCTATTGCCCGTCTTGCCATACGCCCAGGGGGAACTCGAGTCAGTCGTGGAGAATGATCAGTGTAAGATCTACTGGAATTTCTCATTCTCCACCACTCAACGTATCAGTGCTACGAAGCCTGACATTGTCCTCCAAGATCTGAAGAACAAGATCATTTACGTGATTGAATTCTCGGCACCAGCCGATGGTAATATCACGGCAAAGGAGGGAGAAAAACAGGCGAAATATCAAGCACTTCTTTTCGAGCTGAGTAAGCTGTACCAAGGCTACAAAGTCCATCTTATAATTCTCATAATCGGCTGCCTTGGAGGTATGAAAGCTTCATTTATTAGCCAACTCAACAAGATTCCGGCTTGCCAGCGTCAGGCTCATTTCATCGCGAACCGGATGCAAAAGGCTGTTCTCCTGGGATCACTCCATCTGGTCCGTCAACACTGTTCCTCTTAAATTCTACAAAGATTGGTAGCTCTAAAAAAGTATCCAGAGGTGAAACCTTCATCTCCAACTGTCTTGTCTGCCGCGTAAGGTCATCCGCGGCTAGAGACCTGACTCCAGGGAACAGTGTTGCCCGATGTTATCACGCGTAAATTTCCCGCTCTTGCTTACCCTCTAGGACAGGCATGCCCAACTCGGGGAAATTTCCTCCGGGAACACATGGTCCTCTTCCACCACTCTTCCTCCTAGAGAGCGAAGGAGGAGTTAGGCGCGTGGGAGAATCTCTTCTCTGTGACGTATACTGCACCGTAGGTACCAAATATCTGTTTGGGTGCTTTGGGGCGACTGACTTTTCAACATAACATTTTAATAGTGACTAGACTCTAGTCACTATTAAAATCAGACACTAGAGTCTTACTTATTTTATTGCATTATGTTTTCGTTTCTTTTCAATTAATGTAATTGTAAAAAGAAGTTCACAAAGTGTTTCTTTGTTGTACATTATTGCATATTTTAATATCACCGTTTTTACATCGTATTTCAAATATACACAAATGTTGGCTGATGCTTTTTGCAGTAAAACAATCTATTAACGTTATGCACAACGTAGAAAGGTAAGTTATAGAATTGAAATATAGTTACAAAATCTCAATCCTATTCAGTATCAATAAATTCTGATATGTTTAATTGAATATTATATGTATTAACTATAATATTTGAGAGTCAAGATAAGCCTACTACGTTGATATGTTCAAGTTTAAGACTTCAAGGATCGAGTTCGCGTTTACAGTTTTGCACCGAACAAGTACCTGCATATTGCCCTGACAGGTAATTTTGAGGAAGGATATTTTTTTAGACTGCAGTCAGGTGCATCTTACGGTCATCATCAGTTCACCCAACTTATATATTAGGAATAAGCGCAAAATTCAAAAAGGCTACGGTAGATTATTGCTCAATTTTAGCTCCTTCATATGTTAGAAAGTGAAACAGAAACAAATAGTATATATATTACTATTCCAAGGCATAATGTTGATATATTGTTAGACTTTCAAAAGTATTAGCCAACCAAAACTGTGATAAACGTGATAAACTGTGATAAATCTCTAATAACGTACAATGAATATGCACCTGACGTAAGATGTGTAAGATGCACCTGACTGCAGTTAAAAAAAATATCCTGCCTCAAAATTACCTGTCCTGACAATATGCAGGTACTTGTTCGATGCAAAACTGTAAACGCGAACTCAATCCTTGAAGTCTTAAACTTAAACATATCAACGTATTAAGATTCAATTGACTCTTAAATATTATATTTAATACATATAATATTAACATATCACAATGTATTGATACTGAATTTGATTGAGATTTTATAACTTTATTTCAATTCTATAACTTACCTTTCTACGTTGTGCATAATGTTAATAGATAGTTGTACTGCAAAAAGCATCAGCCAACATTTGTGTACATTTGAAATACGATGTAAAAAACGGTGATATTAAAATATGCAATAATGTACAACAAAGAAACACTTTGTGAACTTCCCTTTTCAATTACATTCATTGAAAAGAAATGTAAACATACTACAATTAAATAATTAAGACTCTAGTCACTATTAAAATTTTATGTTGAAAATTCAGTCGCCCCAAAGCACCCAAGAAAATATTTGGTACCTACGGTGCAGTATACGTCACAGAGAAGAGATTCTCCCACGCGCCTACCTCCTCCTTCGTTCTCTAGGAGGAAGAGTGGTGGAAGAGGACCATGTGTTCCCGGAGGAAATTTCCCCGAGTTGGGCATGTCTGCTCTAGGACAGAAGGAGCAGAAGCGGATGACGTACACGTTCCAGTAGCTTTGGGATTGGTTTCTTTAAGGAATCATGATCGAAGCTTCCGGAGCCTACAACTTCTCCTAGTAATACAATAATAATACAATATTATACAGTAATTATTAATATAATTAAATTAATAATGAATTATTATAAATTAATTATTTTATTATTCATTTTATTATTATTGATATTATTATTAATGAATTAAAGTAATAATTATTAAAAAAATAAAAAAATCCAAAAATAACCAAAAATGCCTTCGACATATTAGGCTGTAACAATCTTAAGCCCTGGACATTAATTCTCAACAATACTAATAATAAAAATAATATGATATAATAATATAATAACAATAATTGGCAAATAAAAAATCTGTCTTTGATTGAATATCTGATTTTTAAATGGTTTATAACAACAATGATTTTAATTATTGAGAGCTTTTAGACACCGAATATCATTTTTAAAGTCGTATAAGTTTCGTACCCAATGGAAAATTTTTCTCCCCACTCTCTCCCACTACCCTTTTATTTGGGTACTTTATTTAAAACTAATGTACAGACTATAAATTCCATACAAGTCACGAGTCCATTATTTGTAATAATTAGGTTATCAATAACAATAATTGTTTATTGTTGATTTATTTGATGGAAAATGATTCATTATACGTGTAAAATGCTTTCTATCATAAAAGATATACTATAATTTTTTCTCAGCTTTTCAGTAAATAGAGACAGTAATAGGTGTTTCGCTTAAAAAATTTGTTATTAACATTCAAAATGTTCTATTTGGCTATTTGACTCAAAGACAGATTTTTTATTTTTCACTAAACCTTAGTACCATTATTTAAAAAGTATTTCAAGATATATCTCAAAAGTTAAAATCATTGTTATTATAAACCATTTAAAAACCAGATATTCAATCAAAGACAGATTTTTTACTTGCCAATTATTGTTATTATATTACTATATCATATTATTGTTATTGTTGACAATTAATGTCTCAGGCTTGAGATGGTTACAGCCCAATATGTCGAAGGCATTTTTGGTTATTTTTTTATTTTTTTGAATAATTATTATATTAATTCATTGATAATAATAAAATAAATAATAAAATAATTAATTTATAATAATTCATTATTAATTTAATTATATTAATAATTACTGTATAATGTTGTATTATTATATTATTGTTGTTATTATTGTTATTAATAATCTAATTATTACAAATAATAGACTGACGACTTGTATGGAATATATAGTCCATAAATGCGCTTTAAATAATCGGGTTTTCCTGAAAAGGCTTGAATTTGGAAATTATTTATACTAAAGAACAATAAAAATATTAAAAATGAATTATTTATGTTTTCTAAGTACATCTAAGTTAAATATGATACATTTCGAGATTATTTCTTATTTTCTTTAGAGAAAAAAACTTGCGTTGAATAAATAATTCTACTGAAACAAAAATGAATAAATATACTCCATAAGCTTTCTTACAAATTTACTGCTGATCATTTCTAAAAAAAAATAACGTTTAAATCCATTCACAATTGCGATCTGTAGACTATTTTGAATTGTAAATACCCGAGCCAGCGCACTGTGCAGCGGAAAAAGTAAACCCGAAAGGTTTTATTCTTATTCCGGACTTTGCCTGCGCCTGTCGGGCACTTCGCGATTTGCCTAGGCAAAGTCCGAAGTGAAAGTGCTACTTCGGACTTTGCCTGACACCGCTCAGGCAATTCGCGGAGGGCCTAGGCAGACTGCGGTGTGCCGGTTTTTCGGACTTTGCCTGTAACATATACACAAGAGTTGAATAGTAACTTGTTACAAGGAACTAAGTTTCTAAAAAGTTACGTTATTTGTAACTTTTAGGGTAACTTCGTTACTTTTTTAAAAAGTAACTTGTAACGTAACTTACTTACGATTTTTGCAGCAACTTATTTGGAATTTTTATTTTAATTACTTTGATGTTACTTTTTGATTTTTGTATATTATCTCATATTAAGAAAGATACATGGGTTAGTTATGGGTAGAAAATTAATCTCTTTTAGTTGATGAATTCAATTATTTTCTGGAAAATTCACCTTTTTGGGTTGAATTCAACTGTGATTGATTTCAAATTAAAGTCTTTGTTTGGTTGAAATTATATCAGCAATATATTTTTCATTGAGAATTAATCTATTTTGGTTGAACATTCATGCATTTTGTTAAAAATTCAACTATATTATTTCGTTAAAAAGTAACTTCTTTGAAAAAGATCATATTTTGGATTTCAAAATGCAACTGCTTTGTAGAAAACCCGTCTTTTTCGTTTGAAAACTCAACAATTTAGTGGAGAGTTACAAATGCAGTTGTTTGGTTGAAGATTTTTGTGGAAAACTTTTTTTTTTTGTAAATTCAACAATTTAGTGGACAGTTCAAAATTCAGTTGTTTGGTTGAAGATTCATAATTTCATATTTTCTTTCAAATTCGCTTTTTTTGAGAGTAGAAAATTCTCAAAATATTCTGCTAGAAAATTCAACTGTTTGGTTGAAAATTAACTTTTTCGTTGAAAATAAATATTTTTAGTATGTGAATTCAACCATTTGGCTAAAAATTCATGTATTTTCTTAAAAATTTAAGTATTTTGGTAGGATAGTCCAAATTGGGCCAAAAACTAATTTTTGGGGGGAAATTCAACTCTTTCGTAGAAAATTCATCTGTTTAGTTTAAAATTCACATTTTTATTGATAATTTAACCGATTTGTTGGGAATTCGTCTTTTTGGCTCGAAAATGGTAGAAAATTTAACTGTTCAGTTGAAAATTAACTTTTCTGATGAAAATGAACTTTTTTGATGAAAATTAACTTTTTTGATAAAAATAACCATTTTTGATGAAAATTAACTTTTTTGTTGAAAATTAATATTTTGGGTATGAAAATTCCACCATTTTGTGGAAAATTCATGTTCTTTGTTGAAAATTTAAGTATTTTGGTCAACAAGTAACTTCTCACTTGTCTTCTTCAGAGATCTTTCATAAGACTCCTTGATTTTTGTTCAAGCAATGCATATTGTGTTTTTAAGAACAAGTTCTACGAGAAGACTTTGGGTGTACCAATGGGCTCTCCAATATCTGCTTCGGTTGCCAATTTTGTCTTGGAAGATCTAGAAAGCAATATTCTCAAAACCATCCCATATTATGATGTTAAGTTTTTCTTTCGCCATGGGTGGTATACTGACTTGTGTTCACAAAAACAACATCGAAGATGTTTTAGAAAGTTTTAGCAAAATGAACACAAGAATTAAGTTTACCATAGAGAGAGAAAATAGCAAGAGTATCAGGTTTCTAGACTCCTTAGTAAGAAGAAAGAATGGCAAATAAATTGTACACCGACTGGTATAGGAAACCGTCTTGGTCAAGAAGATACTTCAATTTTAACTCCTTTACACCTACGAATATAAAATCAGTGTAGTTACCTCCTTGGTCGATAGGGCGGTTAGACGGTCTAACC
>CAKNXH010001393.1:98719-136312 GCA_932178445.1 Andricus quercusramuli
ATTCAACAATCAGACACAATTCTACTAATTGCATTATTAAAATTTTTTTGCAACAGCCACCTTGAAAGTACTCCGTTCCGTGTAGCTAAATTATACGCGAAGTGACTCATTCCGGATAACAATGCGGGAATAATATTGGCGCATGCGCAGTTCGATTCTTCTTTACTTTCCACATCAGCGGAATGTACGCGCATGCGCACTTTGCAGATAAGCAACTTTCCGCATCGCGACAATTCGGGGGCAACGTAGCAACAGCAGCGCTCAGTGTTTTAATGATTGAAGTTTTGAATTCAGGGTTTCGTAGCCCCCCCCCACCCGGGGGCAAAAGAGCATAAATGCCATACATTTTTTTTTCAAAATTTCTTTTTCACACATTTTTTTTCAACATTTTTTTTTCACAAAATATTTTTTTTCAAAAATTTTTTTTCAACATTTTTTCTTCACAAAATATTTTTTTTCAACATTTTTTTTTCAACATTTTTTTTCATAATTTTTTTTTCACAAAATTTTTTTTTTTTCAACATTTTTGTTCACAAAATTTTTTTTCAAAAATTTTTTTCACCAAATTTTTTTTCAACAATTTTTTTCACCAAATTTTTTTTCAACAATTTTTTTGCACAAAATTTTTTTCCAGGGCACTTTTTTTCAAAATTTTTTTTTTAACTTTTTTTCAAAAATTAAAAAAAAAATGTCAACAAAATTCCTTTACTCCACTGTATGCAATATACAATTAGTATTTTTCGTTACCACCTCCTAACAACTTTCTCGGAAGGTTGTTGCAAAAAATAGCGTGTGATACACGTGCGCACAGGCAATTGCTGACTCGTGTAATTTCAGCATTCGCCTTCAGCTCTTCGCACTCGTCCTCGTTTTCTCACTCGCTTCGCTCGTGCGCTAACCTCCGACTCGTGCTTCGAGCCTCCGGCTCATACTGACAAATTTACACTCGTTGGCAATCGCCTATTTTGCGCACTTGTATCACAAATAGCTAGTCTTAACTGCAAAGGCTGTGAATGTATCTATGCATTAGCCAATCCGAAAGGAATGTTGATACCAGAATAAACGAACACAAGAACGATTGCAGACATGATGATAGGATCATAGCACCAGTCTATGATTCTCATAGGAAGCATCTTCATTCTGACTTTAATAATATCAATATATTAGGTGTTGAGACTGACTATAAACAGAAACTTTTTAGAGGAATGTTCCAAATTGCAAAGAATAAATTTTCTGTTAAGAAAAGAACTAGCATTGAAGGACTAAGCAATATATATTCAAATCTTATCAATAGTACTAATAATGGTCGAATAATGTATAATTAGCAATAACCAGGTACGAATAAATATGAATTCACAAAAACTGTGCGTTAAACATAGATCTATAAATTTGCTGGCAATCACTTTTTGATAGGATGCGTAGTTTTTGTTTTAATCGTATAAAAAGTGAAATTTAAAAAAAGAATCAAATTTTTGGAGAAACGACATAAGCTATGAAACAAATTCATGGAAAAAAGATGCTCACCCAAAAAAGAGCTACAAATTTGTCAGAAATGATGTTTTGATAAGACGCGCAGTTTTTGTTTTAATCGTGAAAAATAGCATTGAAAATTTAAAAATTAAATTTTTGGAAAAACGACAGAAGTTGCAATAAAATGTTTAATAACAAAATTTTGTTTCTATATCATGCGCAGGTTTTTTTTTAATTATAGAAACAAAACAATGAGAATACTTTTGTTTTAATATCGATGCATATTATGAATTATTGTAATAATTTATATTTATTGAAAGGATTTTATATAGTACGACAGATTACTAAAAACATCTATTTTCTTGATCAGGTACGATGAGAGAAAGCATCAACTTGAGTGTTCAAGCTAAAGATCAGTAGAAAATTACCAATTCGAGAAATCAAAATATTTGCTAATTCAATAGTGGAAAACTGATTGGTTGATAAACAAAAATTATTCAATACTGTATATATAATAATTTGAAAAAAGTTAAAAACATGGAAACGTGAAAGATAGAAAAGTTTAATAAAACGATGCGATGGTATCCCATTCTTATCTCTATTCAAACAATAATAAGATCATATTCTGAAATTGTAAGCATGACGCAGCCTGTCTGAATTGAAGAACACAGTTTTCTGATTGCGTTCAAAAATTTAAGAAAAATAAGAATTTGTCAGAATCTCAAATTTATAATAGATCAATATAAGCCATAAATTAATTATGCATATTTAGAGTCCACATGCACTTCTTTTCAACAGAGTTCTGTTTTAGCTTTAAGAAATGTTTTCGGTTGTATATTTCCATTATTTTCCATACAAAATTGCAATTATTTAGTTAAGTTTTTAAAAATTATTTGCCTGAAATAAGCATCAGCTTGAGCAAGTATGAACTTGAGTTCCTAACAAAGGTTATTTTAATTATACACCTCTTTTCCTGATGCAAAAGATACTTCGAGGTTTCTCTGAATCGAAATTGATCAAATAAAAATAATAAATAGTGAAATTTTACAGATACGATTAGCCAAAAGTGAGCTACCAATGATTAGTAGCAAATTAATAATTCGATCAGTCAACATATTTTCTAATTCAATAATGGAAAACAAAAAAATCTGCCCGCATCGCGGGCATATTCTCATCGCACGCTTGGCGCGCGGCTCGCTTCGCCCGCAAGTTTGAGCGCCCCTAGGGCGCGCGATTGTTGTATCTCGCGCTTCGCGCTCGATGATATATTTCTCTTGCGCTTCGCGCTCGATTATGTATTCACCTCGCGCTTCACGCTCGGTTCCTCTAGATTTTTGAAGTTCGTGTTTGACTTTGATCGAAAGAAAAAGTTTATTTGCAAATATTATAAAATTATCAAAACCTCTACATGTGAAGTGATTGTTGAAATTGTTTTTATTTTAGTCTGAAAAGGAACTTTATCTACTGAAGGTTCTCTCGACCTTAAGGAATACATTCTCATCCAGATATTCGCGCTCGATATTTGACTTGAAAATCATTTGAACCTTGCGTTCCACGCTCGGTCCTGTGCACCGCATGATAGAAACAAAATATTTTGAGCGGACTCAAGGCGCGCGATTTGGTCGTCGCGCTTCGCGCTCCGAAATACACTGATCGCGCACTTTGTCCTTCGTGTTACATGTTCTTCATATTTTATTATTATTTCTGGTTTGAAACCGTAACAGCCCCTGACGCTTGGGTAATCCCGTTGCGTCCCGTTGTGAGCCTACGCATGACCCCATAGACGACCTCTGCACATACGACAGAAGGGTCTTTCTGCAAGCCCTATCTTGTGTTTGTGATATCCTAAGTTCCCATGTCCTATGAACAGTTCTGCCCGTGCAGAAATTTTGATGGGGTCCTGGTGGGATTCTCGCCAGTTTGCCCTAGTTCTAGTGTGGTCCTGGTCTGGAAAGCTACCAAGGACCCTACAAGGAACGTCACGCTTGCACTTGCAAACGCCCCATGTAGGGCAAACTCGTCCGGCCCTTGGGTGGTTTTCTCAGATTTACCCTAGGTTAATTTTTCTTTCCCCCAATTTCGAATTTAAATTAAATCTTTATTTTCGAAAAGTACTCTGTTAGTACAGACTTAGTACTGGCTGAACCAATAATGGAACAAGTACAATCCTGGGCCAGTACTGCAGATTAGTAGCACCCACTACTGCTATACTCTAACGATATGAGAAAAAGGTATTTAAAAAATAAATATTAATTGATTGCGAGTATTTTGACATTCAATATTATTGGTTCCGTGTAGAGTGACCACATATTATATTAAAATTTTAAATATTATATTACAAATAAAATTTCTAACGCTACGGGGTATCGAACCTACATCTATATACCTAAATCTATTGCCTAGCAGTCGGGAGTCTTAACCATTGCGCTAAACTTACAAGTTGAAACTCTATGAAAAAGCCATCCTCATAAGCTACAGCTCAAAATGTTAAAACACCAAATTTTAAACTTTTGTTTTTTAATCAAATATTGGTTATTATACGACGATATGTGAATGTGAAATATATGAACTGTTAACAGGAATATCAATAAAATAATTTTTAAATAAATAATTTAAATCGATTACAATTTTTCTTCGTGTAATATTTCGTTGTTTGGCAATTTATACTACTTTACAACTTTCTACAATGACAGGAAATGTAACTTTTTATGAACATTAAAAATTTTTAACGACGGAACTTCGAAATTTGATCGTGAACTTTTACAATTTTTTAATAACAAATTTTTGTAAACTTTCGTGTAAGGTTTGGTTGTTAGGTGTTTTATACCATTCTACAATGTTTAAGATTGACATAAAATGTTATTCTTTTTGAACATTTACAATTTTACATAAAGATGGAACTTAGAATTTTTTTCAAAAAAAAAAAAAAAACTGGAACAAAGTTTTTTTCGCGATAGTCTCTTATATATTCACTAATTCGATAAATATTTAGATTATACAATCTCTGAAGTAAGCCCTAAGTCAAAATGTCATTCGCATTTCGCACGCAAGGTACTATGATAAAATATGGGTTATATTTCTGAATTCTGCGTTGCCAAGTATTCCTGGAGACTTCCCGACTTAGGGTTTTCAAAATAAAACCCCTCCAATTCCACTAAATGAAAACCTAACGTACCATCTGTATCTCAATATTATTTTATTAGTTTTTAACCAGAACAGCGAGAAAATATTGATAAGTAATGACAGAATACTTGTATATGGTTGCCTGATTATCGCCACACTTGATTACAATTTTTTTTATTAAAAATAGAAAACCTGAAGAGGGCCTTGTCTAAACCCTACTTTAATTGGGGCTAAATACGGCAATTTCTGCACGGGTGTTAGGACTTTAATTTTATTCCTCCCGAGCTTGAGTATTTCCCTAGCTCGGTTGGAGTTAAGCTTTGAGCCCAACAGTGTTTTGGCCTGTCTGCAACCAGAGACCAAATCCCACTCATTCTGATATTCCTCAGTCAGCCAACTGTTAATTTCTTCAGTGACTGACCTGCTGGAAATACCTACAACTGGCTCGGGTCCAGTAAAATTTCTTCCTGCTGCTAGCTTGGCTAGCCTATCCGATATCTCATTGCCCTTGATACCGCTGTGTCCAGGGTTCCATAGCAGAGTGACTCGGTTTTCGGTCGCTAACCTATTTAGTGCCTCAAAGCATTCCCATACTAATAGCGACGTAGTCGTTGTTCCATTCAAGGCCTATATAGCAGCCCTGCCGTCTGAGCAGATACGGATGTTCCTTTTATTGCTGTACGCCTTTGCCTAGTAGACACACTGAAGTATGGCTATAATCTCAGATTATAGAACTGTGGCGTAGGACCACATCTCAATTGTGAAGCTCATTCCATTCCTTCCACGATATACGATAGGCTTACTCGATACTTCTTGTCGAAGAGGTAGCGAGTGACCATTTTGTCCCTGGGCATGTTCAGGGTCGGCTTTCTCGCGATATCGACTTGGATCTTCACTGCATTCGAGATCCTTCTGTCATTTACCAAATTTAGCCTCCAGGCCGCCTTTGCAGCCACTACCTTGATGGTAAGATGGAGCGGCTCTAAGCCTATTAGTGTCTCAGTGCCATCGTCGGTATCGACTTCGAGGGTGACGCCTCTCAAACTCAGTCCCCTAATCCTTTCCAGTCGAGACTTCACAGTGGACAGCTCGACCCTGCTCCACCAGACTACCGCCGCATAGGTTAATCTGGGTCGGAAGATCGCTGTATAAATCCACATAAGTGTCTCCGGTTTCAAGCCCAGCTTTCCCTATGGCTCTCCTACAGAGCCATAGGGTCGCTACTAGCTTCTTGCACTTGTTTTCCAGGTGCTCGTTCCATAACCACGCACGATAACCAATATATCGTCCGCATAGCCTATGACGTGAAGGCCCTGACTCGAAAGTAGATGAAGCATTTCATCCACTACTAGGCACCACAGCAAGGGCGATAAAACTCCTTCCTGCGGACATCCCGAGTCTATGGTTCCACTTAGAGTGACATCACCTTTAGTCGTAGTTAAATTGCTGTTGGCCAACATGTGGCACGTCCATTCCACGACTGCAGTAGGCACACCATGCGTATTCATGGCCGCCCTGATTACCTCTCCAGAGGTGTTATTGAAGGCTCCTTCGATTTCCATAAAGGTTCCAATCGCGAGGCCTTTCTCCTTTAGTTGCCCTTCAATTAGGTTCACTGCTCCGCGTAAGGCTGTCTCCGTCGAGTGACCAGCTCTCCTGCTTTGCCTTACGTATTGCATCTCTGTATTCGTCCCTCATCGTTGTGAATGACGTTCATAGGTCCTTCGTTTTGCCAGTACTGGCACGATTGAACCTCTCCCTGGTTTACCTGTGGAACTCTTCGAGTTTCCCGTTCCACCAGTGTGTCTCCCCAGCCTTTCGGACTCTTGTAGGACGACAATTACTTCCAAAGTAGCTTTGATAGCTTTCATGAAAGTTTTGGCTGCCGCCTCCAGGGTGTCCACGTATCGAATTGACTTGGGAAACTCTGAAAGTGCACATCTTAGTTCCGTGGAACTAAGATCACAGTCCGTTCTTCTTGGATTTATGACCCATTTAGGGCCATCGGGTACAACGGATTTCAGCACGAACTCTATCTGTACAAAGAACCCTCCTCTGCAGAAGGAGGTCGCGAATCTTGGCCATTGATCCGAGAACACTTTTCCAATCACCCTCCAGGTAGCCTCCCTAAAGATCTTGAACTGCTACGAAGTGAGCGTCGAGTCCGGATAGTTGGTGTCAGCCGCTACCACCATCAGGGGGTTGGTCCTCCGAGCGGCCGCCAGCCCAGCTCCCGACGACTCTCTCGTCATCGGCTGCTGGGCCGCCTCGTGCCTCTTCACAGGCTAAGCCACCTCCGGCGGGGTGCCCTCTGAGCCTCTGCCTCTCTTCTGGGCCTCAATGCTGGATGTCGGCCATATAGCTGCCGATGTTCCAGCTCCCGCAGCTGCTTTCCTAGCCTGCTGCGCTTTCATCCTCAGTCTTCTTTTTAGGGAACCGTTCATGCTTTTTTTCTTATTGGGGAACTGATTGGCCTCTCCCAATACCATAGCCTCGTTCAGATGGGCCGTCAATCCCTCAGCTCTTAAGAGAGCTGAGGGCACAGCCATCATCTAAACTTGGCTTGCCGGAGAGACAGATAGGGAGGAAAGGATTATGTTATACCCGTTAAGGCCCAATTCTTCATCCCCCTCCGCCACCTCCCTTCTTCCTCCTTCTCCTTTTGCATTTTTATTGTTTCGCGTGTCCGTATTGATCCCACGAGAAGCTAGGGAAATGAAGGTCCGCCCCTGCAGAGCCCCGCATGCAGGGATAAGAGATGCTTTTACTCGGGGAAGTCGTTCGGTGTCCCCGGGATGCCGTTAAGACACCTTCGTAACCCCTAGGTACCAAAGTGCCATGAGCACGATCGCTCAACACCCACAGCATAGGGTGGTCCCGATTACAAAACTGTAAATCGGTCCGGGAGGGGCCTCGACACAGGGATCCAGAAGGCCTGTCTTAGCTAGACTCTTTTACCCTTCTACCATACCGTAGTCACACATGCCAGGAGAGCCCGATTATAGGGATCCTTCTCCTCCCACCTGGGAGTGCCCGTTTATAGTGATCCTTTCATTCATATCCATACACATGCAGGCCGCGGTCCTTTTGACCCCCATGTCCCACACGCTTAAGCCTCTCCACCAAATACAAGATGTTACAGCCCCTAGGGGAGATGTTCTTGATATACAAATTACTGAATTTGTATTAGATTTCAAAAGAAGAATAATTGTATAATTTAGGCGACAAATTTTATTAGTTAAAATGTTATTTTAGCTTGTGCCATTTTTCAAAAACGGGATTTTTTTCATTTTAAATATATTCTTACAACAAAAATTGATTACAAGTTTATAAATCTTTTTTGAATGCACAATTTTTGTTCATTCATCTGTTTTCGTACCTTTCATTGTTTTTCCAAAAATTTGATTTTTTACTGTCAATGTTATTTTCACGAATAAAACAAAAACTGCGCATCCTATCACAACATGATTGATAACAAATTTGTACCTCTTCTTTGAATGAACAAAATTTTGTCTCTGTCATTTCTCTCGGCTTGTGTTATTCGTCTAAAAATTTAATTTTTCTATTTTCAATGCTGTTTTTTACGAATCAACCAAAAACTACGCGGCATGTCAAAAAGTGAATAATAACAAATTTGTAGATCTTTTTTAGGTGCACAATTTTCGTCGATTCATGTTTTGTCGTATCTTGAATAGTTCTACAGCAAAATGGAATTTTTGATTTTTCATTATCTTTTTGTGCGATCAAAATTTGAATTTTTGATTTTTCGAAGAATTCAAGAAGTTGTTATGAAAATATTGTAGGGTGTTCAAAATGCAACATTTTTCTCCTCTCGACTTTTTTTCATATCGCGCGCTTTTCGGCTTAAAATGTTCATTTTCGTTTTTTGTTTTTTTTTAAATTTTGAAAATGCCATATCTCTGATATTTTTTTTATCAGGAAATGTCACTGACATATTTTGTTCGTCTTTTTGCGTGCTACTAATAACCGTACATAGAATATACAAGTCTTCAAAAACAGTGGTCCACAAAGTTTTCAAAATGTGCTCACTTTTTGAATTTTCATTCAAAATAGCTGGTTAACGAACTCGTTCTTTCGTTGTGGGCCATGAAAAAGTGTGCCAAAGCACAATCCAATCTGTTAAATCTTTCGAAAGTTATCGTGCCTACACGATACTACAGACAGACAGACGGACAAACAGACAGACACCTTCGTGACAATCGTTTTTTCTGGCTCAATCTAATCTTACATAAAACTAATACCTTCTCATTAGAACGAGAATGTAAAAACTGCTTGATAAAAATAAATAAATTTACTTAGAACTGTAAGTATTAATTAGAAAAAGTTGCTTACAATGGAGAACGTGAAAAATGAAAAATTTTAATAAAATGACGCAATTGTGTGACATTGTTGATTCTATTGACAAAATAAGTAGGTTATATTTAGAAATTGTGAACGTGATGCAGCCTGTCTCCAATTTGAAAACATTGCCTTCTAATTGTTCAAACAAAGTTGAGAGAAAATATAATTTTTTACAATGTTAAGTGACAACACATCAATCGGCTCTAAGCTAATTATACACTCAAGGGCTTGTAAGTGCTACTTTTTAACAGAGTTCTTCATATAAGATAAAATACAAAAAACACAAAGTAACATCAAAGTAACAAAAACAAAGTTCCAAGTTACTGGAAAAATCGTAACTATGTTACGTAATGAGCTACTTTTTAAAAATAACGAAGTTACCCTAAAAGTTACAAATAACGTAACTTTTGAGTAACTTGATTCCTTGTAACAAGTTACTACCCAACTCGTATAGTAGCCTGACTAATAATTAAATAAAATTAATTATTTTACATATATTAGTATTTTCAATTAATTATTATCCACTGTTGATTGCATTATCCGCTGTAGGTAGGTTACCCCTACATAATCTTGCAATTTCCCTAATATGAATATCTTCGAGCGCTCAGGAAGATTAAAAATTATAGGTATATATATATATATATATATATATATATATATATATATATATATACATAACTGTTATTGTATACCATTAAGCCATTTTCCTTTCGGGGTAGGCGTGACACTACCCAATTCGGGTAGTGTTTCTAGGTGGATAGTTTCTTGTAGTAAATAAGTACAAGTGTGGCTCACCACACCCACGACGGGCCAACAGCACGCAGTATCCCGAACAGTCACCCATCCAAGTACTAACCGCGCCCAACACTGCTTAACTTCAGTGATCTAACGAGGACTGGTGTCTTCAGCGTGGTATCGCCGTTGGCGATAATTAATTTGCTTATTTATTACTATTTGCTTAGACCAAATAGCGCACAGCTAAAAAGTTGTTTTGACAGGTGATCAGGTGTATGGAACCCCGATCAAACACTCTACAACTCTCGAAATGTGCCAAAATTACCTCTCAAATGATTAATTTTTTCTAGATATGCACCTAAGTTCGAGGGTTCAAATATCAGACTGCAAAATTCTTATTTTGAGATCGTTGACATTTGAGCTGCAACAAAATTTAATAATAGCGTCTTTCTGTGCAGAGAAACAAACTATTGCGATACGGTCGCTGAAAAATAAAAACACGTTTTTTGTAAACCTCCCTAAATACGTATCTTTATTTAATTTTTCGATTATTATCTTTCTATTATACATACTTCTTTCATCAAATATATGTCCTGAAAAATAATTACAGAATCATATCTTTGAAATAATAACCGACGATAGTAGGTTTATTGATAGTTCGGGTATTTACGGTAATTGGGCAATTCGAGGTTAACCTAAAGGGTAAGAGCCTGTCGATCTCCTGTGCAAGGGGGAATTTAGATACCCTTAGTAAGGTTGAATTTTCTATTACGTGTATATGTTCAAACGAAAATTCCATGTTTGTATTCAAAATTTCTCGTTCCGGGATTTTCGCCTGAAAAATAAGAATTTTCCATCAGAATTTGATTTCTCTGAGATGGAACCTTGTCATTTGAACACGCTGAAATACATATTGAAATCATATTATTTATGAGTATAATTTTTTTTCAAATATATTTATCTACATTCGAAGGCAAACGCCCAGCACTTGTTTTCATTGCAACTCATAAAAAAAAACTTTGAATTGTTTGATAAAAAAAATCTAAAGGCTTAAAGTACTCAAAATTCAGTGCTATGGTCATTTTCATCCTTAAACATTTTTGCCAATAGTTAGAGGGCAACACATCTTAAAAAATAGGTTGATGCTAGGAAAAATCTGAAGAAATTCCCAGACATTCTTTCAACATTTTTAAATGCAATTCGGAAATATTCAGCAATTGATTTTTTCAAAGTTGAAAAGAAGAATCGTAGCTTTTAAAAAGACCTACAATTTTTCCCTCGATCAGTTTTTTGCAGAAAGTAATTATAGCTTTTCAAAAGTCATGTAATATTTCTCTAAACTGTTTTTGATAGGACTTGTCATTTCGACTTTATTTATCGAAAATATTATGAAAAAAATCGAAAATTAAAATGTTGTGCCAAACGAAGCGAAATATGGGGAAAAGTTTTTGGAGGAATTTCAGCGTTCAAAAATTCTTACGACATTTCTTTGAACTATTTTTTGACAGACCTTCTCGTTTTTAATTTATTTTTTCTAATTGATATGCAAAAATCGAAAATTTCCATATTACGCCAAAAGACGGAGAGAAGTAAAAAGTCTGAAAGAAGAATTGTAGGATATTTTGTTTTATCTACCAAAATAATATAAAAAAAAAAAATCCTATTTTCAGCAACATAACGCGAGATGTCTGAAGAAAGGATTGTAGGTTTTAGTGTAAGGTAATTCAAAAAATAAATATACATTTTAAAAAATCTGTCGAAAGCCGAGTGCGTAGCGTGAGTGTCACGATAAGAATGTGTACCTCAAAGCCTACAGAGGTTTGAGCAATTAAGTCATTGTAACTATACTTTATTACGTACAAAATTCAGAATATGAAAATGCATACAAAAGATGTTTTTCATGAAGTTTCATTCAAGCATGCTATGTGAAAAGAATAAGTAACCAAGCGCGAAGAAAGAGGGCTAAATATGTCTAATCGCGAAGCGCGAGGTAACCAATTAACAAGCGCGAAGCGCGCGATGAGAAAGTGCCCGCACAGCAGGCAGATTTTCATCAATCTAATGGTTAATTTGATTTCATATTTTCCAGACGTTGCCGGACATCCATCAGATAACACAGACGACATACTAGTTGACGGAGGATTGGTGGCTCTATCATTAGGAACATTAGCAGGAACGATGTATCTCGGACGTAGAAGAAAAGAGAAAGACGAATTGGAATACGGGTATCGTGGCAGACATCCTTATTATCATCATGCATATCCTAAATATTATGAATATGGTGAAAAACCTAAATAAAAATCACTGCGCATCATAAATACCACAATGTGCACCTCAACATCAAGCTGGACATAAAAATGAACATTATAAATATTTTTCTTTAATCTTTAAAAAAAATTATTATGAAACGAAAATACAGTGTATAACTTCTATTTCCGACACTCATATTTCTATCCTGTTTTCAATGTCAAATTTGAAGCTGATGGCAATGTCGTGATATATATCTGAAAAATAAATCAATTGTATACTGACAATTGCATGTTATTTATGTTTCAATCTATTTATGGATTCAGTATATCAATTTTTTTTAACTTGATCATACGACTACCTTCCGCTTCGGATTGAAATTTTAATTTTTTTTCATATATCCGGTCCTTTTAGTAACAATTTAAGAAGACACTGTACCTGCAAACATTTTTTCTATAAATTCGGTAAACCCCGCTTTCTGACATTCTCATCATTCTTCGTGATAGAAATTATTTTCATTATATTATAGATTATATTATATTCGCTCATTCGATTATATTCGTGTGAATTAGGATGTATTTTCATTAAATCATATTTTCTCGTCTTTTTGAGACTACCTGAATCACAGAAAAACGATTCATTATGATTGTTTTCATTTAACTTTTTTAATTGTTAACTTCAAATATCATAACCTACCTTTTAGTAATAAATGCTTGTTCGTAGATTATTTTTTGACTCAGTGATTTTTCAAATACGTATACGCTGGGAAGAAAATTGTAGTTTCAACAGAAAAATATACTGTAAAATGAAATAAATAAAACTAAGATATATTCAAATAATGTTGTTCTCATTTCTAAAAATCCAACTGCTACCTCGATTCAAGGATTTTCATATATTTGAATTTCATAGCTATTTGACGTCATGGATTTCAAATTTCATCCAAAATCAAAACTTCACTTACCGATTTTTGGTTAATAAGAAATACGGATAAATTGAATAATTTTGCAATACAAGTATTCAGAAATCACAAAAGTTTAAGAACTAGTTCTGGGAGTAACATTCCACTTATTTTAATTTAAAACAGAGGACGACAATCTGTTTAATTTTGAAGCAAAAAATAACCTCATCGTGCGTTTTTCAGTGAAGATAAAGCGAATATGAATTTTCATAGTTGAGAAAAAATCGCTATCGGGTTTTGGCTATTTGATTCTCAAATTGGATAGTTGAAAGCCATAGAGACCATTTTTTGTATTTTAAAATCCAAAAATGGCAGAGGGTTGCGTGGGAGCACTTCCTTAAATTCATATTTTGTAAACAAATTATGTTGAGTTCATTTTCGCTGAGATATCTAACAGATTTTACATCTTCAGGAAAAAGTATATGTTTAAGATGTCAATGCAATTTTTCACATTGCTTATGACAAATTGTCATAAGCAATAATTTTCGTTCCATACTTACAGGTACCAGAAAAATCTAAGAAAATTCAAATTCGAAGTAATTGAATGTTAAATATTAAAATTAATCAACAATGATTGCAAATCATTGAAATACTTCAAATCTATCAATCTTTAACATCAATGAATTCTTTGATCGTTTAACATTTTTTCAATATAATTCAATTCTTCTTACATTGTTTCGTTCTGAAATTTAATTTTAAAACATTATTTGAAAACTTTTTGATTATTTTCGTGCGTTTTTTCAGGAAAATACAAATATGCTTTGATATTTTATTTTTTTTTTTAACCAGAAAAAAAAGGTTTTGCAAAAAGTTTTGAACCGTTCTCGAAAATTGGGAGAAGTCATCAAACTTAATATTTATCAATAATTTAAATACCACATATTGTTGAACATTAAACAATTTTGTTCCATACAAATTTCTGTAGAATTAAAAAAAAACGTAAATTATATGCTTAAACATGTTTCAATTTGGCTAACAGTATTAAAACCCTTTAACAATCGTGAAATATTTTCAAATCAAAAGAAGATTTGCGTGTTTGAATTTCTTTAAAACAAAGGGCCTAGCCCGTTAAGCAGGTCAAAAACGCCCTTGGCTGGAATCAGATTTTCAATGAGCCCTTTTCTGGGACTTGGAATCATAACTTTTTCCCCGGATTTTTGAACCCCCATCACCACCCCCATAGTCATTAGTCATGGTGGCTAAAAATGTGTTTTATGGTTTTTTTTGTGACACATCTGTGGAATGGAAAAATCTGAAAAAAATTAGTGAAAAAAACCGTCCACATTGAATAAAAATCTGAAAAAATTCTGAAAGTTAGCACATGAGATAAACTTTCATTTGTGAATTCGCAGATGCTTACTGCGCACTTCTTTTGGCCAAGATAACTTATATTTCTGTGACCATTTGAGAATTATAGGAAACTATTTGTAATTTTCAGATACCGTTTTTTCTGAAAAAAGGTCATCTATTTAATATGGGTGTTCTCGGCTTGAAGGCATAAAAAACGTACAGAATTTTAATGTGTAAGATGAAGAGAATTTAAAGTGACGATTATGTTACGTTTTACTTAGTAATTTTTGATACATTAGCAGAAACAGCTACGTTGCTAAAACTGCCGTTAATGGTACTTGTGGTACATAAATATTAATTAACTAATTTGTAATCTTAATTTTAAATATAATATAATGTACCTTTTAAGAATCTTCTCATATTCCAGCAATATACACATTTTTATCACTGAAAATTAATTTTTCTAACTGAAAAATCAACTATTCCATTATTGGTTGCAAATTGATCGTTTTTAGTTAAAAATTCAATAATTTGTTTAAAAATTTATGCATTTCGTTGAAAGTTCTAGTTTTTGATAGAAAATGGATCTTCTTGATTGAAGATTCAACTACTCGTTTGAAAGTTGAACTACGTTATGAAAAATTGATTTTATTAGTTTGAGCTACTATTTGTTTAAAGTTCAACTATTCAACCTTAAAATTGAACTCTCAACTATTACATATTTTTCGAGAATTCATCTTTTTTAATTAATTTGACGGTTTTTTATTCAAAAATAAAATCTTTTGTTTTGTTTGAAATATTAAATGTAATATTTTTTGTTCAGAACTAAACTTTTTTTATTTAAAATTAAACTACTCAGTTGAAAGTTAAATTTCTTTGTTGAATTTTTTTCAATGATTCATCTTTTTAGTAGAAAATTTAATTGTTTTGTTAAACATTGAACTATTTTGTTGAAGGTTCATAATTTTAGACCAAAATTCAACTTATTCCTCGAAAATTTGATTATTTTGATGTGAAATCTATTTTGTTTCACATTCGTCTTTTTGGATAGAGATGACTTGGGTTGAAAGTTCATTTTTGTAGGAAGTAGATTAAATCATGTAGTTAAAAATGCCACTTTTTTGTTCAAAATTCAATTATTTTGTTCAAAGTTTAACTCTTTTATTGAACATTCGTCTATCTGGATAGAAAATTTGACTTAAAAATTACACTATTTAATTAAAATGCTACTGTTTCTGGTGTAAGTTTAATAGTTTTTGATTAAAAATTCGACCATTTGGTTGAAAATTCATCTTTGGGGCCGTTCAAAAAATACGTAACGCTTTTTTCTGCAAATCATGCCCCCCCCCCCCCCTCCTCACCTCTAGATAACGCTTTTTCTATAGTAAGTACTTTAATACTTTAATATTTCAACATTAACATAAGGCTCGAGATGACCCCCTCCTCCCCCCTATGGACGTTACATATTTGCTGAACGGCCCCTTTGTAGAATGGAAATTCAAATGCTTGCTTAAAAATTCTTCTTCTTTGTTAAAGATTTAATTTTTCTGTTGGAAATTTAACTATATGTTGAAAAGTCATCTTTTTTGTTCGCAAATGAAACTGCTTTGTTGAAAATGCATATATTTCGGACTGAAAATTCATTTTTCTTGGTTGAAAATTCAACAGCCTTCTAAAAATTTGTCTCTTTCGCTTGAAGAATCGACTTTTTGGTTAGAAATGCAACCGATTGTGTTTGAAGCTGTTGCTTTTTCGTTTGAAAATTCGGACATTTGGTTGAAAATTCGTTTTTGAAGGATTAAAATTCCAAATGTTTTAAAAAACTGTTGCATTTATTGCTCGAAAAGAAATTTTCAACAATCAAAGAAGATTTTTCAACCGAATGGTTGGATTTTCAGACAAACCAGAATTATCTTCAACCACACATAGTTGAATTGGTAATCAAATAGTCTAATGTTCAAGCCAATAATAGACATTTTTTAGAAGACAGATTAATTTTCAACCCAGGAAGATGCAATCTCAACAAATAAATTTTTTATCAAAGAGGCTGAATTTACTGCAAAAAAAAAAGAGATGAATTCTCAACAAAGTATGTATATACTCAAATTTTTAACGACAAATACCAATTTTCAACCAGGAAAGATTTTAGAGTCAAGAGAGAAAAAAAATTTCAACGAAATTGTCGAATTTTGAAAAAAATTACATTAGATTGGTATTATTATATATTGTACACAAAAATATCAGTTTTCAATTAAAACGTTGATTTTCAAACAAACGATTGAAGTTTTTACGAAAATAATAGTCTTTTTCACTGAAAAGGCGAATTTTAACCAAATATTTGAAGTTTCAAGCCAAGTAGTTGAGTTTTAAACTAAAAGCGATCAATTTTTAACCAAAAAAGAAATAAATAAATTTGGAGTTGAAAAATTTATTTTCAAGCAACAAAAAACGAAATTTCAACAATGTAGTTTAATTTTGAACCAAAGGGATGGATCTTCAATTAATACAATGAATCTTTAACAAAGTAGTTTAATTTATTTAAAAAATTATATCTCACCAGGAGAACCTACACGGTTCGGAATTTTGTTTGAATTCATATTCCAATCAGTAATAAGTCATCACCAAGTTTGTAATATGCTAAAGTAAGACGATGCTCTGTATAGCGATTTTTGAGGAAAACGGACTTGAAAAAATCTACGCACTTTACGTGTAACCGGAAAGTCTGGGCTCAATTACCGCTGCCAGCATTTTTTGCCATTTTTTTCGTTCAAATTTCGTATTATTGCAATTGCCTATTAAATTTATTCAAATCAAGCAAAAATATTCATTTTTAACTATTTTGTAAATATAAGGAATTGTTTCTTCCAACCTTCATTACTTCTGAAGCGAATATTTTAAGGATAAGTCAGTGCCGTGAAATCCTTTGAAGTGAATAGGAAATGTATTCTATCTATATTATATATACTATTTTCCATATTTTATTATCATCTCACATAAAAAAAATAATAAACAAAATATAAATGTTCAATTGAATAAAGAAAAATGATAATTTTCTATAAAAAAGATTTTTCGGAGCAAAAGTGGTTCAGGTTGAAAAAATTAGTTTAAAATGAATCTTTTAGCTTGATTGAAATAAGCTTAATAGTCATTGCTATCATGAAAAATGTGAAGAAAAAAAATGATGCAATAAATACAGGCAGCAGGAATTGAGCCCAGACTTTCCGGTTACATACCGCCTGATCTAACTGAGAGTTGAAAGACTCACGGATCCCAGGCCATGTGACGTATGCGGATTTTTTAAAAACTTTTACTGTAGAATATCTGGAAAACACATCTTATCATTTTAGCATATTACAAGTTGGGATGATCCTTTTTGGATTAACAACTTTTGTTTAATTATTTTTTTCGTAGCTTCTGTCGTTTGCCCAAAAATTTCATTTCTTCATTTTTTATGTTGTTTTTTACGAATGAAACAAAAACTACGTGTCCTATAAAAAAGGTATCAATAACAAGCTTGCAGATTTTTTCTGGGTACATCATTTTTGTAGATTCATCTTTTTTCGTATCTGGCTATGATAGTCCTATGGGATTTTCAAAAAGCAACGTTTTCTTTCGAGTCTTCGAGTACTATGAACAGCCGTGCATAGCATTTCTTAATTTCGAAAAAAATTGGTCTGAAAAATTTTGAAAATGCTCTAACTTATTGAATTTTCATCAAAAATAGCTAGCTATAAACTTGACTTTCAATTTAGGGGACTTGAAGAGTAGACCAAATACCAATTCAATAGATTAATTCTGTCAAAATTGATCGAGCTCACAGTCAGACATACAGACAGACAGACATACATACATACATACATATATATATACATAAATACATACATGAAGACATACATACATACATACACAGGGACAGACACACAGGCTTATACACAAATTCGTAAAAACCTGTTCTTCGAGTTCAGAGGGTCTCAAAACGTAGACATTGGACAAAAACGGGGGGATTTTGATACCTGTACAGCGGGTTTGCATCCCTAGAGTTGAAACATTTGATTGCAACCCAAGAAATGCAAACACTGTGTTTCAACCCGGACTACAACCCAATAGGAAATGACAGACTTGGGCCGATGCTTACAACTGGCGCGGTAGCGGGCCAAGAGCAATGTTCCAACACTTGGCTAGCCAATCCTGGCGTAGTACGGATATTGACACTGGATCTGCACTCTGCCTCATCTAAGTTCCAATATCGGCCGACCAGTATCGACCCAGTACGGATTGTGTGCAGTATTGCACAAAAATCAGCCCTGGTTCTACGGGCTAATGCCAACTTCAAGCCCAATGGTGACACGACAATGGCACAGTCTAGGGCACAGAACTGACTGTAAGAAATAGTAAACCATCGTCTCACGGATATGCGCCGGATCTTGGCAGGGTACTGGCATGATAATGAATTGCGGACGTCACTTTTCAGTTCGTAAAAAGTAGAGATTTAGCCCCGCTTCATAGGCATAGAAAAGGTCTGAAATCATGCATGTGTCATAAAAAATAACCAAAATAACATTAATTGTTAAAGAATAGATGTTCTTTCAAATGTGTGGAACGTTTTTCCTTCATTAATGCCCCTCAGGGATTTAGACGGATACATTTTTTAAATATTTTATAGCAAAACATTTTTTGATATGAACTTTTTTGTCATTTGGAATGTTTATATCTTCAAATTGAAAATGCCGTTTATTTTCTTCTCTAATTGTAAGAATTAAAATATGTATTAATATTAAAATGCCTCATCATATTTAAAAGCAAAGCTGGAAATCGCGAAGGCCACTAGTGCAGTGGCAATATGGTAGTCTGTACTGAACATCATTATCATTTCTGCCTCATGCCAGTACTGTGCTAATACTTACTTCCAGTACTTCACTAGTACTTATACCCACGCCTGCCCCAGTACTAAGGCACAGTACTTATAGTCATTACTGCGCCAACACTGATGCCCAGTACAATATTTTAGTACAGCCCCGAAGATGACAATCAGTACTAAATAGCGTTATCATCCCAAGACTACGCCACATCAACGCCAGTATTAGCTACCAGCACCACGCCGTTGCTGTCGAACTTTGGTCAGTACTGACCCAATACTGCGCCAGTTGTAAATTTCCCTTTGGGAGGCGCCGAAACTCGAATTTTCAATAGATTTGCTATGAAATAGTATATTGCGCTCGGGCCCCTAGGTTAGAAAATTCGATTTTCGACCCGCTCCACTGGCATCGAAAATCAAATTTCGATTTAGTCATATTTATATATTGAATAAACAATGATTTAAGGAAATAAATGTTTCTATACTATTCAATTTCATCCCTTGAAAAGTATTTAATTGAGTCCATAAGGAGCGAAATTTAACTCCTTAATGTACTCAAAATTTCGCTCCAATGGTGTCAATGTTGTGACTCCATCCGTTGGAGTCACGCAACTCACTTCCAGTTGAACAAACACGATCGCTCCAATGTTGTCGGCATTCGCTCCCTTTGGAGCGACCAGTCGCTTCATTTGGAGTGACCAGCCGCTCCAAGTCCGAGAGCTACTCTTCGCTCCAACGAAAAGTCACAATCCACTCCAAAGGGAGAAGCTCATTTCTAGCTTCAAGTTAGAGCGAAGATTAACACAATTGGAGCGGCATCTTACTCCAAGAAATTTAGAGAGTGCCCTTATGCTTTCGATTTCCAGGTTCGCCGCAGAAGTACTCTCTGGAATGGTGAAGTGCGAGAGATAGTGGCAATTGAGAGCATGTAAGGCAAACGAGGAGTGGACTCATGGTGTAGCTCTGAAAAACACCTCTCTGAAGGTAGACGGTTTTAGTTTTCACACTATGTTTTCTAGATGAGATAGAAAATCTGGTTATTCGAAGCGGCATCAATCTCTCTATGCATCACACGATGTGCGGATGAACCTTTGAGCAGTCCAAGAGACAGACGGTAAGTCTATGGGAGGTTGAATCGGAAGCTTTCGGGTAATCAATCCAGGTTATCGATAGGAAGGGCTGGTAGGATGCTGCGTAGGATGCTGCAGTTTGTTCGCGAACTGTCGAACGTTGGTGTTGAAATTCCTGCTGCATGTTATATAGCCAATCACACACTGAATGCCGGACGCATATTGTCTTGTCCAGCCTATCTTTGTGGTGCGTTGATGCTTCCGTCTTTTGGTCTTATGATCAGCCATTGGTTTTATTTTACGGTCTGCATCCGCCAAGACTCTCGCTGCATTATACACGCCACAATTGATAGTCCAGAGGTCGGATTCTTCGAAACAATCTCCACGAAATTCGTCATCCAGTTCAGCCAGATCTTTGGGCATCAAATAAACCTGAATGTTCATGTTTTTCCGGTTTCTGAAACATTGCTCTTTCTCTATTGGATGCCTGCCCACGGTTGGTATTAGTATCGCCTCTCTTTCTTTGTTTCCGGCTTGTTCTGGCTGCGGTGGAGTAGGCGCTTCGCTGACATAACTCCTTTTTCGGAGTTGTTCGGCATGGTTTCGCAAACGTTGGTGCGAAAAGTGCGAGAGCTCTGGGTGTTTCGCGCACCACAGAGCATGCAGTCGTGCCATGTAACCTTCTTGTTTAGGGGCGATACTGGTATCGTAGCACTCTAGCAGGCCGTCATTGAGTCGATCCGCCCACCCAAAAGTATTGGGATTCCGCCAGTCCATCGCATTGACCGCTACTTGATTGGGTCCCGCAACTCTAAGGTAGTCGGCATCGTTGTCAGACCCATTGTCGGGAGCCCTGCACGTTAGATTGTTTTGAGCCACACTTACTACAACCATGTTGGGCGTTATCATTGTTGTTCCCACGTGCAGCTAGGGAAAGGGGGTCGTCCATCCTTATGGAGCCCCGCATGCAAGGATAAGGCTGCAGTCTTATCATTGTGTTATTATAATCTGATTGGTCACACGGTATCCCAGAGTCACTGTTCGAGACACCTCACCCATGTGCCATTCAACTTTCGACACGGTTGTTACGCCTCCGCTTAGGGGTTCATTTCTTCGGGATCAACCCTGGACAATTATTGTCCGCGACTGCCTATTAATTATTATAACCATATATTCAGCAGTTTGGTGGCTTTTTCGTGGGCCCTTAGGTTTGATTCCAGAAGAATTGAAACCGAACAAACCGAACTGTATATATATGCAAATTGCGCCATTTGACTTACTGATAACCTGAAATGTTTTTCATGATTGTGCCAGTTCGAAGCAACAAAAAAACACCTGCCATGTTATTTGCGTTTTCTGAAGTGCATGTAAGAAACACTAAAAACTATCCACTTGTCAACGTATGGTGTAGATTTTCATTAATATATAAGCGATCTTTTCAAAAATTATTGTTGAACGTCAGTGAAATTGTATAAGAATCATTTATAAAATGAGGTTGTTTGTTATTGCTCTGGTCGTTGTCTTTGTTGTCTTCAGCATACGTCTTGGTAATTATAAAATGTTCAGTTATATTTTCTTGGAAAAAAAATATTAAAATAAATATTATATATACATATATATTAGGATGGTACACAAAAAACTTCCTTTTATTTCTCGTCGGCCGTATCGCGATAAATGGTTTCCCTGGGTGCGAAAGAGTACTCTTCTAATTCTTTCAGATTGTTAAAAAATTGTTTAGAGGTTTTATTTTATTCTTTTTATTCGTGAGATATTCTCATAAAATCATCTTTTTGGTTGAAAATTCAACAACTGTGTTGAATGTTAACCTTTTGCGTTCAAAACTGTTTTGTTTTTTTCAAGATTATTTATCATTTTATTCGAAAATTCATCTTTTTGAATGAAAATTGAACTATTTAGTTAAAATTTAACTTTCTAGCTTTAAAACGTAACTATTTTGGTAGAAACGTGTGTGTTTATTGTGGAATGATTTTTTCAACTGAAAATGTAACTATTCAATTTTTTGTTTTAAAACTGATATTTTTATTCAAAAATTCATCCTTTCTAGTTGAAAATTCAACTCTTTGGTTAAGAATTTACGTATTTTGTTACAACTTCTTTTTTGGTAAAAAATTAATCTTCCTGATTAAAAATGCATCTTTCTGGATGAAAATTCACCTACTTGATTGAATGTTGCACTTTTTTGTTAAAATCTTATTAAATTTGTTTTGAGCATTCATAACTTTATTTGACAATTCCTCTATTTTTGTTTAAAATTCAAGAACTTCTTTCAAAGTTGAACCACTTTGTTATAAATCCATTTTTGTTGTTGAAGATTCATCATTTTAGTAAAAATTTACTCTCTTTAATTGCAAATTTAAATATTTTGTTGAAAATTAGTTTTTTTTTTGTTGTATGAGAATCAATGATGAAAAAAGTCTTCTGATCACGAATACCTTCGTCATTTTTTCGAAATCGTGGTCAATTTTGGTTGCAACAATTATTTAACAATTTCATTATTTATCGACAAAATTTCTGTATAAAATCATCATTAGCATCCATTAGTAAGAATATAAGTATTTTGCCTTCTTTTTTAACAACATTGACATATTTGCACAGTTACGCCACAGAATTTGTCGATCAGAAAAATTTGGAACTTTTTTTTAAATAAAATTTTTATACACATTTTTTATGAAAAACTATTCAGGCCAAGCAGTGTCTTAATTTTCTCTAAAAATGTTGTAAAACTTCTATCTACCATTAAAAACATTGTTCATTCTTTATAAACCATTTTGCTTCATTGTTTATAACAACATTTCTAAAAAGAAAGCATCAAGGACCAGCATGGATTAAAATCTTTTTTGTAATAATTTTTGACACAAGGTAGAACCTTTTACTTTCGGGAAATTTTCTCGTACAAGCCATTATTTATTCACAGCCTAATAGGAAATATATTTTTTATAAATCCACACTTCCTTCAATAATTACTATTTTGTATGAAAAAATTAGAAAAATGTAGAACCGTAAACAATTTTGAAAATCGAAAACAGACTTCTGTTGAAAAGTAGTGCTTGAAGACATTGAATGTCCATAATTAATGTATAGGCCATTGATCCGTTGTATAATTGAAAAAATTCACATTTCTCTTAACTTTGTGCAAACAATCAGAAGGAAATATTTTGAAAATTGAGATAGACTAGGTCACGTTTAAAATTTCTTAGTATGAGCTAGTCATTGTTTAAATAGAGTTCAAAATGTTACAATATCACGTCGTTCGATAAACCTTTTCTATTTTTTATGTTTTTCATGTTGATAACTTTTTAAAATAATTATATGAAGGTCCTAAATATAGTTTCACTAAGCTATCAGTTGTTTTTCACTATTGAATTAAGAAATATCTTGAAATATCTTGAAGTCATCCTTATTCAAAGTACATCATTTTTACAAAGATTGCTACATGATTGATGCAATTTTCGGTGAAAATTAGAAAAATGTGCAACCGAAACAAATTTTGAAAATCCAAAACAGCACTCTGTTGAAAAATTGCGCTTAAAAGCCCATTAGTGCATAATTATCTCTCTAATAATTCTGTTTTTTCCTAACTTTGTTCAAATTGGAGACAGGCTGCATCACGATTACAATTTCAAAATATGACATACTTATTGTGTCAATAGAGTCAGCAATGTCATACAATTGCGTCGTTTAATTAAACTTTGCTATCTTTCACGTTTTCCATGTTTTTAACTTTTTTTCGATTATCATATATACAGTGCTAAATAATTTTTTTTTACCAAGCAATTAGTTTTCCACTATTAAATTAGCAAATATTTCGACTACTCGAATTAGTAATTTTCTACTGATCTTTAGTGAATCACTTTTCTCTGATCAAATCTGTAAAATTTCACGGGCAATTAATGCAATTCTACGAGTTTTTATTAAGAGAAGAAAAAAGCTTAAAAACTGAAATGTACTTCTTAAATCTCTCAAGTTGATGCTTATCCTCCTCGTACCTGATGAAGAAAATATATGTTTTTAGTAATCTCTGGTACTATATAAAACATTTGAATGTTGTCACATTTTCTCGCACGACGAACTATTATTTATTCACAGCCTTATAAACAATATATTTTTTATAAATCTCCGCTCTTATACAGGCCACAATTTTCAAGTTATCAAAAATGTTCTTTCGTAATCATATGCGGTTTTTTAAAACCAATAAACTCACTGCCTATTTTGTGGTAACAAAAAAAAAACAGGAACGAAACCTTTAATTGGTTCAAACACATTGAAACTGTTACATTATTGTTATTATTATTTATGAATGTTTGGATTTCAAAAATTGAAAAATAGCGGCTTGAAAAACAACTAAAAGTGACTTCCATTCAGATTGGACCATTGTCGTCTCAAAAACATCTTAAGTCAGCATTAAGTATGTTTTAAATACAAAGCCAATACTCCTCTTTCAAATTGAAGTGCGTGTACCGGTTTTAAGTAAATTACTTTTTTGCGTTACTAGTTACAATTACGTTACTTAGCGGGAAGAGGTAACCAGTTACAGTTACTTTACTTGTAACTTGGAGTTACCCAAAAAGTTACTTTTTTACTCCATCAATTTTATAATTTGAAAATCAAAATAACTAAGACGATAATTCACAAAAACTTAATTAAAGAAGAAATAGGCATTAGTTACAGTAAGATATTTCAGTTACATTTTTTAACCCAAATTTGTATTTTTACGCAAAAAATATGAAATATTTGTTTACCGGGGGAAATTAAATTTTCAAGTCAAAAGGACGAATTTTCAACAAAAATGTTACTTTTCAACCGAATTTGGACTTTTTACCCAAATAGCTAAATTTTTAACAAAATACATGAATTTTCAACAAAATGCTTCAATTTGCATACCAAATGGTTGAGTTTTCATACCTATTTCAAATCAAAAAGACTAATTTCCAACGAAACAGTTGAATTATCAATAAAAAAGTAAATTTTGAACTTAATCGTTGATTTTTCTACAAAAGAGTTAAATTTCAAAAAAAGTTAATTTTCGACCCAAGTTGGACTTCCTGCGAAAATACTTGAATGTTTAACAAAATACATGAATTTTCCACGAAATGAATTTTTAACTGTCCACTAAATTGGTGAATATGCAAACCAAAAATAAGAGTTTTCTACAAAACAGTTGCGTTTTCAAATCGAAAATATGATTTTTCCACAAAACAGCTACTTTTCAACAGAATAAAATAGTTGAATTTTTCACAAAATGCATTAAGGTTCAACCAGAATAGATGAATTCTCAACGAAAAATATAATACTGGACACTTTTTCAATCAAAAAAGATTTCAAGTTGAAATCAAACACATTTTTTTACATTGTCACTGGGTAAATCAGTGACAATTTTTATAGAAATAAATCAGTGACCTTAGAACGACTGATTCACCCAATGATTTGTTTCCACTGATTAATTCAGTTGGAAAGATGTCATACAAAATAATGAAATTTGAAACCCTAAAGAGCATTTGTTTAATCTTCATTGCGGAACATCAACGTTCTTAACAGTTTAAAAAAACTATTAGTCTATTTTACATTTCCTTTGAGTGCAATATTTCATTCGCAAAAGGTTCATTTTTATCAGCTGATGTGCGCACGTGTCACGTAATAAGGAATCGAAGGCCACCGAAGGTGGCACCGAGACGCTCAGACGAAATCGTCGGTTTATCGGTTCGCTTTGTTGGTTTTGACTGTTATTGGCGCAAGCTAAAATATATACTAGGGTTACCAAACGTCCTCCTTCGGGAGGACATGTCCTCCTTTACCGCTTTGTCTTCCCGAGTCCTCCCTTCTTTGAAAATGTCCTCCTTTCTGACAAAAATGGCATTTTTTTCTTTTTTTTTATCTTTCACGATGTTATAGTGAGAGATAGAACTACTGGAGTCGTGTTATTGGTCTTACCGGGTATCGTGTAGCCTAATTTGTAAAAATAAAATCATTCTATTGAACATTCGTGGTTTGCAATATTTGAAATTCAAAAAACCTGTCTTCACTATGCTAGTAAGTTAAGATTAGGTTAGGAAATTTTCAGGTGTCCTCCTTTCGTTCTGTGAAGAAATGGTAACCCTATATATACACCAAACTCTCGGTTGCAGTTCAGTGTCGAGGGGTTATCTACGGTCTCAAATCGGGGGGATCCAAACGTAAACAACTGTTGGCGAGAGACGTTGCGACAAACGTCGCAACCGTTCTCTGGCCTGAGATAGCAGTTCTAGGAAAGCGGATTTATAAAAAGTGCAAAGTGCAGTTTGACGGTACTGACGTGGGCCATTATATGTAATGACGATTTCCGAAAATAAAATAACGAGTGAGTAATTAATTAATTAAGGTAGTCTCGAGTCCCACACTCGTACAAATATTGGAGTCCCGTGGGGCGCCTGTCGTTGTATGATGTATTGAAAAAATGTCATGGTCCCGCATACTCAATATTTCAATGCGCTCCTGGCTTAGATTTTGTAGTGTGTGTGTGTGTGTGTGTATACGTATAGTAACCAATCCTATGCCAGCGCTAGATTCGTAGATCTTGAAACGTCGCAATTTGAAACTAACCATCACTGACCAACTGTGTGTACCCTGCTAAAAATTCCGGACAAATTTCGGACGAATTCCGGATTCGGAAAGGACCCCGCACCAAATGTACAGAAAAAAGCCTTATGATAAAAAATTCTAAAAAAAATTTTTTCTTGTATTTTCGAACCTGCAAACTAGAAATTCGAAAGAAAAATGTCTGAAAGATGTACAGTTTTTTGACAAACACTTGTCCCAAGTTTCGATTTTTACATGTATTTTAATGGAAAAATGCTTATTTTAGCAAAATGTTTTTTTTCCTCAAAAACGCTATGATAGATTTGACTAAAACTTTTATATTTTGACGATCAGGCGTACCGAATCAAAAGATTCATACCCACGAACTAGAAAGATTAACGATTCTTCGGGTATACAGCATGTTTTGGGGGTGTTTTTGCACCCTAAACGTCCAAGTAACACATGTAAATCATCATTTTTTAGTAACTAAAATCAATAGAGATTTTTATTCAACTGCTACGGTATGAAACGACTTTCCAATAAGTGGAGTAAGCGTACATAGCAAGAATATGTTTTGACCTAATCTTAGGGGATGTTTTACCATCCCTTAAACAATGAGTCTGAAGTTCCTAACACATTAATCAATAACGAAAAATAATTTTATTTTTAAAGGCATTAAAGATGCTATTTTATGACAGAAAATAGTCGCGTACAACCCTAAAAACTTCTTAAAGCACTTTCAACCCCTCATCAGATATAAAACTCACCAAAGCTACCCCTAAATATTTGTTAAATTCAACAAAACCAATTTAATTCAAAAATCCGCCCAGTTTTTGCTGATAATAATTTCAATTGATGCCAAAGGAGCACCCATAAAGTCTCAACCCTTCAGCACATGTAGAACTCACCCCAGCCACCCCCGAATATTTTAAAAGTTCAATAAAATCACCATAATTTCAAAGTACATGTTCTGAGGTTTTGAAACATTTTTTTGCCCATTTGGCTTCAACTGAAAACATTTTCAGAAAAATCCTGGTGTACTTTGAAATTAGGGTGATTGTATTGAATTTTAAAAATATTTAGGGGTTGCTGGGGTGAGTTCAATATGTGCTGAGGTATTGAGATACTTTTTTGTCCCATTGGCATCAACTGAAAACATTATCAGAAAAACCTGGCGTACTTTTGAATTAGGGTGATTTTATTGAACTTTTAAAATGTTCGGGGGTGGCTGTGGTGAGTTCTACATTTGCTGAAGGGTTAAGGCTTCATGTGTGCCCCTTTGGCATCAATTGAAATTATTATCAGCAAAAGCTGGGCGGATTTTTGAATTAAGTTGGCTTTGTTGAATTTTGAAAATATTTAGACTTGGATGAGTTCCAAATGTACTGAGGTGTTGAGACTTTTTGTGTGAACCGTTCGCATCAATTGAAAAAATTATTACCAAAATCCTGGCTTATTTTGTAATTGGGCTGCTTATATTGAATTTTAAAAATATTCAGCGGCGACTGGGGTGACTTCTAAATGTGCTGAGGGGTTGCGACATTTTTTTGCCCCTTTGGCATCCACTAAAAACATTGTTAGAAAAAACCTGGCGTACTTTGGGATTAGGGTGATTTTATTGATCTTTTAAAATATTTGGGGGTGGTTGGGGTGATTTCTACATGCACTGAGGTGTTCAGACTTTATGTTCGTCCCTTCGGCATCAATTGAAATTATAATCAGCAAAAACTGGGCGGATTTTTGAATCAGGTTGTTTTTGTTGAATTTAAAAAATATTTAGGGGTAGCTTGGGTGAGTTTAATATCTGATGAGGGGTTGAAAGTGCTTTAAGAAGTTTTTAGGGTTGTACGCAACTATTTTCTGTCATAAAATAGCAGCTTTCATGCATTTAAAAATAAAATTATTTTTCGTTATTGATTAATGCGTTAGGAACTTCAGACTTATTGTTTAAGGGATGGTAAAACATCCCCTAAATTAGGTCAAAACATATTCCTGCTATGTACGCTCAATCCACTTATTTAAAAGTCGTTTCATACCGTAGCAGTTCGATAAAAATCTCTATTGATTTTAGTTACTAAGAAATGATGATTTACATATGTTACTTGGATGTTTAGGGTACAAAAACACCTCTAAAAACATGCTGTATACCCAAAGAATCATTAATCTTTCAAGTTCGTGGGTATAAATCTTTTGATTCGGTACGCCTGAACGTCAAAATATAAAAGTTTTAGTCAAATCTATCATAGCGTTTTTGAGGAAAAAAAAACATTTTGCTAAAATAAGCATTTTTCCATTAAAATACATGTAAAAATCGAAACTTTGGACTAGTGCTTGTCTAAAAACTGTCCATCTTTCTGACATTTTTCTTCAAAATTTTTAGTTTGCAGGTTCGAAAATACAAGAAAAATTTTTTTTTAGAATTTTTTATCATAAGGCTTTTTTCTGTACATTTGGTGCGGGGTCCTTTGTCCGAAATTATCCGATACATGATCCGGTTTTTGTCCTCCGGATTCCATCCGGTCTTGTCCGAAATTAGTCCGGTCGAAACTTCGATCGGATAAAGTCGAAGCTTCGACCGGACAAATTTCGGACACATCCGGATAGAATCCGGAGGGAAAAAGCTGGATCATGTATCGGACAATTTCGGACAAATTTCCGAATCCGAAATTTGTCCGGTCGAAGGAGCACGGAAATTAATCCAAATATCATCCGGTAGAATCCAAAAGTTGTACGGTCTGATGGATTCGATCAGTCCGGGTTAGATCCGGTTGAGTCCGTATTTTGTACGGTGTGACGGACGCTATCAATCAGGATTGTGTCCGGGACGTCATCCGGATTCTATCCCGGTGTACTTACAAATTTTCCGGATGAGGTAGAAAGAAAAAAGTAATAAATCTGTATATTGTTCGGTAGAATCCGAAAATTGTACTGTCTGATAGATTCGATCAATCCGCATTGTATCCGATCATGTCCGTTTTCTATGCGGTCTGACGGACTGAATAAATGTTATATAACAAGGTTATATAATCAGTTTGCACTCGAGAAATGCATTCTTCATTTATTTGACGCACACAAACCTATTTCTATTGCTTAACTTAACACTGCTACACGTAACGCACTTCACTAACGCAGAATATCGCACGCTGAGTATATCGGTCGAAACGGTCCTTATATGCTAACAAAGAGAATTTTTAGCGCTTGTGAGAGACGACCAGTGCCGGGCAGAAAATATTTGGTGCCCTGAGTCATATTTAATCATTTAATTGCGGAATCCGAAACTTATCCGAAATTTTTAGTAAGGTTATGTATGCGGTCTGGCGGATGCGATTAGTTCGAATTGTGTCTGGTCAAGTCCGTCCCTTGTACGGTCTGCCGGATGCGATAAATCCAAATTGTGGCCGGTCGAGTCCGTGTCTTGTACGGGCTGAAGGACGCGATCAATCCGGATTGTGTCCGGTCATGTCCGTGGTTTCTACGGTTTGTCGGATGTGATGAATCCGGATTGTGTCCGGTCATGACCGCGTATTATATGGTCTGGCGGATGCGATTAATCCGGTTAGGTCCGAAATTTGTACGATTTTCAGGAATGCGATTAATCCGGATCTTATCCGGTTAATTTCGAAATTTGTTCTTTCTGACAAATGCGAATAATTTATATCTTATTCGTCTTTGCCCGATATTTGTCTAGTTATTCACGAACGCAATACACCCTAATCTTATCCGGTATAGCAAACTGAACTAAAAAAATGAAATTCGATACAATTGTAGAGTATTTAATTATAAATGAGCGAAAACAGCATGTTAAAAAGGTGTACGAGAAGTCATTTTAATTACATTTTTGATGCACTCTCAGGAAAAAAATTAGAACACTTTTGAACGAAGTATGTTAAATACTTGTAGTTAAATATTACGTACAATAATGGCATACAGTTTATAGAACAGTAAAACAAAAACTATTTGAATCAATTATTATCATTCCTGTCCACTGATCCTTCTTCCACATCATCGCCAATTCCATCATCATTCCCATCAACTGTTCCTTCCACATCATTGTCAATTCCATCATCATTCCCATAAACTCCTTTTTTTTCCACATCATCGTCAATTCTTCTGGTCAACTGCTCCTTCTTCCACATTGTCAACAAATCTTTCATCATTCCCACCAACTGCTTCTTCTTTCCAAGAGAGCAGTAGATTCACTTTCATGAACAGATTCATTTTCTATCGGAACCATATAATTATCCTCATCCTTGTACAAAACCATTATAGTTTTCTCATCATTTACCGTGTTACTTTTCACGTTTTCTTCGAAATTCTCATTATTTTTGTTTGTTTTCGAAGTTTCATTATCGCTTTTGTGGTTTTTTTCTTGCGCCCTACCCAAAAACGAAAGCAAAATATTTAATCTTTTTCTCGATACGCCCCACTGTGCAGTAGTATTTTCCGTTTTCACTTGAATGTCACCAAATTACAACTTAAACCTGCGAATACATTTTGGATAGAATCGGACTGTTTCGGGAGTCGATTTTTTAGACTAGACGAATATTGGATTTAGGCAGATGATTTTCCGTTTTCACTTCAATTTTACCGAATGACAAGTAAAACCTGCGGATTAATTTCGGATAGAATCGGACTATTTTTGGAGTTGATGTTTTAGACCGGACAGATTTCGGATTTGATCAGGCGATTTTCCGTTTTCACTTTAATTTCACCGAATCACAACTTGAACCTGCGGATTAATTTCGGATAGAATTGGACTGCTTCCGGAGTACATGGTTTTGACCGGAAGAATTTCGGATTTGAGCGGACGATTTTCCGTTTTCACTTTAATTTCACCAAATGACAACTTAAACCTGCGGATTAATTTCGGATAGAATCGGACTATTTCCGGAGTTGATGTTTTAGACTGGACAGATTTCGGATTGAATCAGAGGATTTTCCGGTTTTACTTCAACAAAAATAATTTCAGGTACTGAGTTCCGGACTAATTTCGGATCAAGTCGGACTTTCTGAGTATTTTCGTACAGTTTTCGGATTAGATCGGACATATTTCGGAAAAAAATTGTGAATTGGATTGATTTCGGATAAATTCGGACCAATTTCGGAATCCGAAATTTTTAGCAGGGTAAACGTGTGTGTGAGTGTATCAAGTTCCTGCAGCAAGCAAAGCAGGAGAGAGGGGACATTGTTACCGGATCGCGCATCAATGTGAACTACATTTTTTGTGAGAGAATTTCAGGTATGTCTAACTTTTCTATTCTTATTTTCGTTTTTTCTTGTTGTTATAATAATTGCAAATTTGGGTAATTGCTTGATTTTCGAATGGCCTTTTTATGGGTTATATTTTCTAACCATTTTAACACTTTCGTCATAAAGCTAGAGACTTTTTACAGGAAGAAATAACAGGAAGGTTGAACTTGAAATTTCTCAATTGCTTAGTTTAAAAGGAAATGTCGGCGTTGCGTTTTGAGTATATGTGTGAACGAGTTCTCCAAAGAAAAGGGAAAATCAATACCGTATGTACAAATCCCTAACTGAATCCATTTACTCAAAAACTGAAATAACTGAGGCATTGAAAATGACAACTAGGAAAACCCCAAAAGTGAAAGAGTTCAGAGTAAACAAAAAAAACGTTTCCGAGGATAGGACTCAGAACAGTAAATTTTGAAAAAATCATAGAAGCTAGAGAGGAAAAAAATGGGCTTTATCTAGTTTTCATTCTAAATTATTTGAAATAAATTACAAATGAATTTGTGAATGATGTTTTATTACAAAAAAACAACACTCGTGACAGAAAACATAAGTATGATCTCATCACTTCTGAGTAAGGGGCCGTACTTAAATTATTACGTAATGGAATATAGGACCCTTCTAAGACCCCCTCCCCCTCCCTGTAACAGTTCGTAAGAAAATATTTCTAACCTCAGAGGTGGCGGAGCCCTGCGGGGCATAGGGGGCGGTGAATCCCCCCCCCCCCCCCCCCAAGAAATCGATCAGAGACAGGGGATGTATTGAATTGCCCCGTCTGGAATTGAATAATTAAATTCATCAGATCGTTTTAATTTTTTCAAAAATCTATCTGAAATCTTTGTGAAATAATTGAAGCCTATGTAAAATCTTTTTAATCTATCCGAAATCTTTGCGAAATATTTGAAATCTTTGGGAAATCACTGTAATTTTTCTGAAATATTTGGAAGTATTTGCGAAATATTTAAAATATTTAAAATGTTTGGAAACTCATTGAAAAATCGTTGTGCAATCTTTCAAGTCTATCTAAAATCTTTCCGAAATATTTGAAATCTTTGTGAAATCTTTTAAATCTATCCGAAATCTTAGCGAAATATTTGAAATCCTTAGAAAATCATTGAAATCTTTGTGAAATCTTTTTGACATCATTAGAAATCTTTGCGTAATAGTTGTAATATTTTTGGTAATATTTGTGAAATTATTGAAATCTCTGTAAAATCATTAAAGTCTTCGTGAAATCTCTGTTTCATCTAACCGAAATCTTTTAGAAATATGTGCAATCTTTGTGCAATCTTTGAAATCCAACGGATATCTTTGTGAAATAATTGAAGATTTTGTGAAATCTTTTAAATCTATCCGAATTCTTCGTGAAATTTTTGGAAAATCATTGAAATATTTGTGAAATCTTTAGCAATATGAATTTTACACCTGTATTTGTTACTCATTAATTTTTGATATTTATTGTTTATTTATTATTTATCCAAGTTTTCCAAATAGTATAATATGATGATACTATGTACAAATTGCGCCATTTATTATTATAAGCTCGATTATAAGTGTGTGCCTCTGACCCCACCTAGAAAAAAAGGCTCCGCCAATTCTGTATAACCTGAAATATTTAAGATAATACATGCCTTGTAGGTAAAGACTTTTACATATAAATATTTATAAATTTTTAATAAATATTGACAGAAGATGTATCAAGCTTTCCGAGACAAGAAAGTAAGCAATTTATGCCTTTAGGACTATTTTCGCCTCTAATATAGTTAGGATAAAATTTTTATTGTTTATTCATGTATCATTTTATCTACCTTTTTAAATGGTGAAACTTCAGTAAAGTCTTTTTTTTCTAGAATTAATCTTCTTGGTTGAAAGTTCGTCTTTTTGGTCTAAAATTCCATTATTCTAGCGAAGGCTTCATCATTTCACTCGAAAATTCATCTCTTTGGTTGAACATTCCTTTTTTAACTGAAAATTTAACAATTCAATTTTTGATAGACAATTTACTCTTTTCAGCTGAAAATTCATGGATTTTGCTTTAAAAGTTTCTTTTTTTGGTAGAAATTAATCTTCTTTGTAGAAAATTCATTTTTTTGGTTGAAAATAAATCTTCTTGTTTGAAACTTCACCTTTTTGGGTAAAAATTCCAGTACTCCAGTTAAATGTAGATGAAAATTCATCTATTTGGTTGAAAGTGAAACTCTTTCGATCAAAATTCATTTTTTGGTTGAAAATAATTCTGTTCTAGTAGGGCTATACGGACACGAGGCCACTTACCCACCGAGTGGGCTCTGTTCCATGCTAAGTTACCGGCAGTCGGTAAGTGGCCTCGGTCGGTAATGCAGTTTTGTAATGTACCAACAGATGGCGCCACCGTCGCAAGTTACCGACATTCGGTGTTACCATCAGTCAGTAAAGGAGATTCCTAATGTGCCAACAGATGGTGCCACCGTCAAAAGTTACCGACATTCGGTATTACCATCAGTCGGTGATGCAGATTTCTGTCGTTCAGTGAGTCTCGGTCAATACGTCAGGGTTCTACCTTACCGACCTTGAGCCACAACCTTGAGATTCCCTCGACTTTATAAAAATGTTAAAGACTGATGAAACCCCGACGCCACCATTTGTTCATATATTTTTATAGAAATAGTGGTAGAACTACACCCTCTCCTCTTATTTCTAATTTAATATATAAATAAACCCTGTTCAAATACTTTCTCCTATATTCTCATTTTGAATATCAGCGCGCTTCATCTCATTTGCAAACAGCGCCACTAGTAGGTAAGTGATGAATTTCAAAGGGTTCACATGTGTATCCGGTCCATATAGTAATTACATCCGGGCTAGGAAGACGTTGACGGACCACGTTTTTAATTTCAATTCTCGTTTTCATAAAAAAAAACAGAAACAGCAGCAATGGATTTTGAAAATGCAGAGGTAAGTTTAAAAATAATTATTTTACTATTGAAAGAAGTTGTAGGCTCCGGAAGCTACGATAATGGTTCCTCAAAGCAACTAATCCCGAAGCAACTGGAACGTGTACGTCATCCGCTTTTGCTTCTTCTGTCCTAGAAGGTGAGCAAGAGCGGGAAATTTACGCGTGATAACATCGCATCGGGCAACACTGTTCCTTGGAGTCAGGTCTCTAGCCGCGGATGACCTTTGTTGAATGTTGAGAGGAACAATGTAGACGGGCCAGGGGGGCTGATCCCAGAAAAACAGCGTTTTGCATCCGGTTCGCGATGAAATGAGCCTGACGCTGGAAAGCCGGAATCTTGTTGAGTTGGCTGATAAATGAAGCTTTCATACTTTCAAGACAGCCGATTATGAGAATTATAAGATGGATTTTGTAGCCTTGGTATAGCCTACTCAGCTCGAAAATAAGTGCTTGATATTTCGCCCGTTTTTCTCCCTCCTTTGCCATGATATTACCATCAGCTGGTGCCGAGAATTCAATCACGTAAATGATCTTGTTCTTCAGATCTTGGAGTAAAATATCAGGCATCGTAGCACTGACACGTTGAGTGGTGGAAAATAAGAAATTCCAGTAGATCTTACACTGATCATTCTCCACAACGGACTCGAGTTCCCCCTGGGCGTGTGGCAAGATAGGCAATAGATCAACACCATAGAAGGCCTGAGATGGTAATATAACACTTTTAGAGCCGCATTGTATCTCTCTGTGTACACGTAGCGTGCATATTTAGAGCATCTACTGAGAACATGTCCAAGTGTTTCTTGGCTCTTGCTTACACGCTCGGCAGTTGGTATCGCTTACAGGTACATTCATTATGCGCTCGCGGTAGACTAAGGTGTCTATAACGCCGTCTTATAAGGCAAAAAGAACTCCTTCAGTCTCCGAGCTCAATTCAGCAGACTAGAGAAACATCTTGGACAGAATTATCGAAAGCTCGTCTCTGCGTATGATGCCGTAGAATTTACCATGAAGGGGCTTGTCAGCATGTTCCCTTAGTAGAAGCGTATGTTCTGCTTCTTGCACGACTTTTGAGCAACAGAGTTGTTAGTGATGCTAGACTATGTGTAGTGTCGCTGGAATCAAATGTGAGGCCAAGCTCCTCTGCGGCCCAATCTGCGGCACGGTATAGAATCGCCGCAGCATTGGCGACTTCATGTTGATGTACGAGTCGCATAAAAGAATCCGTGCTTTTAAGGACTGAGCAGGCTGTATCCAGAACCGTTCTTTGATGAAGACACTCGAAGCTTAGCAAGCCTCCACCCCGTTTATCTCGCGGCAGATATATTCGAAGTATGGAAGATCTAGGATGAAGACTTCGATGTATTGTGATCATCTTGCGTGTGCTTCGGTCAAGTTGCTTCAACTCATCGACGTTCCTTTTTTCTGCACCAAAGGTGTAGAGCTGTATAGGAACGGCCAGCATATTGGTCGCCTGGATCTTATTCTTTCCAGATAATTCGGAAGCCCAAGTTTTTCTGAGAATTTGGCGATACCTTTTTCCAAGCGCCGTATTTATCTTACGCACACTTTGGGTTTCCGCTTGCGGTATTCCAAGATGTGTCTATGTTTCTCCAATACCAAGATGTTGAATGGTCTTTCCACCTATGAGTTGAACATCCTGATCGTCACGCGATGATGTAGTTTCTAATCTTCCTTGGTGTAGGTGGACGCAGGCACACTTGTCCAGTCCGAAGCTCATGCCAATCGCTTTGGAATACCTATTTACAGCATCTACGAGGATGCTAAGGTCCTCTTTCGAGGAAGCAAAGAGTTTAAGGTCGTCCGTGTATAAAAGGTGGTTGACCTTATATTCTCTTCTGTTCGGCGGGCCACATACGTATCCAGAGCTTTCGATTCGGAGCATAACAGATAGAGGCAAGAGGGAGATGCAGAATACTATCGGACTTGAAGAGTCTCTTTGAAATACACCCCTCTTATATGTGACATAGCTTGTAGTCCCTTGTTTTTTGTCATATTTTATGACAAATCTTGTCCGCCACAAGAGCATGAGCTCTTTAATGCATTTCACTATTTTTGATTGCACCTCCATGCACTCAAGGAGCTTAAAGAGTAGCTCATGGTCCGTGTTATCAAATGTCTTACGGTAGTCAATCCAAGCCATGGACAGATTGCGTCGATACCTGATCGAGTTCTGTGTAATACACCTTTCTATTAACAGATTCTCTCTGCAACGTTCCAGCCCTCCCTTGCATCCACGTTCTTCAACTACTACACTCCATACCGTCTCGATAGTTGCTAATATACTCTTTTTGAAAATGCCAGTGAATAGCTTGTAGCTGTTGTTTAAACAAGCTATGGGCCTGTAGTTCTTCGGACTTGACAAATCTGCGATCTTAGGGAGCAATACCGTGCGTCCTTCCACTAGCCACTGCGGGACGGGTTGTTCTCCGTTCAAGAAAGTAGTAAATATGCGAGCCCGATGTTGGTGCGTAGAAGTAAACTTCTTCCACCAAAAGTTGTTGATTTTATCTGGCCTTGGCGCTGAAAAGTTCTTAGTTCTATTGATAACTTTCTTCTCTTCTTCAGCAGTAATTAGTGGACACTCTTCCTCTGGACCTTGTAACCTTTGCCTTTGGCAAAAGTTACGAAAGAGTGATACATCAGAAGCTTCTTCATCCAGCTGATAAGTATCTCTATATACTTGCTCCCAGAAGACTTGAATCTC
>CAKNXH010001393.1:136322-179598 GCA_932178445.1 Andricus quercusramuli
ATACTTGCTCCCAGAAGACTTGAATCTCTTCTCGCCTAGGCGGATTTTTAACGGCACGTGACGCTTCATTGAACAGGCGGGAAGGATGAGTAGAAAAGGTAGAATTTTCCTGAATCCACTTAACTCGCCGTTCAAGACGGTGTTTCGCTGTTAAAAGAGGTCTTATTTTTTGGGTCCAGTGCTGCTTGATGGTCAACAGTTTACACTTGTTCAGCGTGTGACTTGCTTTGCTCAAGTTTCGAGCAAGTGCCCTAACTTTTTGGGTGAACTTTTCATTTGATGTTATGTAGCTAACCATGGACTGAACACTTGATGCATGCCGTCTCGCCGTTTCTTTTTTGAACTGAAGCTGTGCAATACGCTCGCGAGTCTCACTCAGGCGTACTGAAATATCGTTATTTCTATTGTCGCTAAGCAGGGAGACCGCCTTCTCGTAAAATACACAGTTTAGATTCCAGAGAATAACATCTTCGGGGAGCAAATCGGGAAGAGCAGTATGAGCTCCAGCTAATTTGCCCATCCTGAGGAAGACTTTTTGGTGGATAGATCTCCTACTTCTCATGTTGGCATTATCGGCTATCTACAAAGGTGGTCTTGCTGGCACGGGTGGAATGTTCGCTGGAGGATGCTGCTCTTCTTCTTGTTGATAAAGAGCTTTATATCCGTTTTTTCGCAAATAGGATACCTGATCTCTTAAATACTGAGGCGTTTTGTGAGCATATTCCGCGTGCATATTGACCCAACGGTCTTGTAACCTCTGCATGAATCCTCTTCGTGCCGGTGAGCTTCTTTGCCAACAGTTAAGGGGGTCCCTCCTGAGTTGGTCCGACCATTTGAATCGATGTTCTCGCGTTTGTCCGGGGCCCTTGCCTGGTCGTCATCTCGGTTCGTTCCTATTGCCACTCCCAACGGAACCATGGCCTCAATCCGAGAGAGGCCCATTGTGGGTGGCACTGCGTGATACTGGTCTCATAACCGCGTAAGGGCTGGTCCACAACGAGAGTCGTAAGCGTCGACGTTCGAACGCATATGCGTATCTAACGTCATAGGTCGCAGCCAAATAGCTAACCAGCTAACCAACGGTCGCAGCGAGAAAATGAAAAATGCGAAACGGCAAAACTTCTCGGATTGTTGGCAACAACGTGCGTATGACGTCGAATACGCATATACATTCGAACGTCAACGCTTACGACTCTCATTGTGGACCGGCCCTAATTCGTTGCATTTAGGGGTTAGCCTAAATCGACGTGGCTGACTGCAAGCGCCGCAGCTCTCTGGCGATATAGATAACTTCTTTTTTGATCATGTACATGTTATGCATATAATAAATTAATTAATTCTAATTTTTTATTTTCTATAATAAATTATTAACAATTCGTGTGTACAGATTGAACAGAAGCTGCAGCAGCTTGACGACATTAACCGGACTCTAGCCCGGCTAGAAACAGCTAGCAGTACGCAGGTAGGTTAAGTGAATTTTTTAAAAGTAAATCTAAATAAACTAGAATTGAATAAAAAATGTGAACGTAAATTAATCTAAAATTGTTTAAACTAAAATAAATGAAAATAGAGGAATGTGAATAAGCAATTCTAACGGAAAATAAAATAAAATGAAAAAACGCACACACAAACGTAAACTAACCTAAAATTTCCAAACTAACATAAAGAAATCTAAACTTTAACTAAATAAAAAATGAACTTATTTTCATTAAGAAAAATAAGCTAAGTTAAAATTATGAACCTAAACATAAAATCATAAAGTTAGATTAAAATAAGCTAATCTAAAACAAGCTAATCTAATAGATAATTATATATAATTTAATGAAAAAATATATAAACCTGAAAAAACTAGTACAGTTTCTAATCCATTTTTTGCTTCTCCACAGGAACCTCCAAGATCAACTTCACTCAATCGCACACAGCCACTCAACGTTACACAATCACTCAATATCACACACTCACTCGAAATCACATACCCACTGAACTCTGCACACCCACTCAACATCACACAACAGATCCAATCTGAAAGAAACTTTATTTATCCAACAGCAACAACAATTCTTAAATCCATTCATTCCACAATACACCCCTCCATACACATACATATCCATTCATACCACAGATTCAACCGTCATTCATTCCACAGGTTCAAACATCATTCATACCTCAACTTCAGTCACCATTCATGCACTCAATTCCACCATTCATGCACTCAATGTCACCATTCATACCTCAGACACAACAAACATTCATGTCTCAGTTTATTCCACAACTTCCACAGTTCTCAGTCATGCATCCCAGCACAGAATTCATACCTCCTTATCCTAATCAAAATATATATACATCAATCATACATAAGTTTGGAGAATCAACTATCAGTTAGGATGGTTCGGCCATCTTGAAAGAATGAATGATGAATGACTGACGAAACCAGTGTATAAAGGTAAAGTAAATGGCAGAATGCCCAGAGGTAGAACATTGAAAGAATGTTCAGAATCTGTGAATGAGACACTAATCCGAAGAGATATAAGAAGCCATAGAAACACGAGAGTTTGCATGGAAAAATGCATGGACGTAAAGGAAGCTAGAGTAGTATGCCAGGACGGAAATGTATGGCGACAAATTGTTTGTAAACGGAGTGACAATAGAGTGAATGACGCCTGAAACAAAGACCTTGGATACTAATGGGCCCAAGTGGGGAACCACACACAACGACTTTGTGAGGCTCTTCACTTGGGGTGATCGCTAGAGAAATTGATCAGCAACCTGGATGGGAGCAGTGTTGCGGAATGAACGTGTCATTCAAATAAATAACACGAGAATTCCAGATAAATCTAAAATATCTGTACCTAATACCTATATACCCATCTACCTTATACCTATATACCTACCTTTCACACTACTATTTTCCAGCCGAGCAAGTCACGCCTACCCCGAAAAGGAAATGGTCTAATGGTATAATATTAATAATAAAACTAACTGAAGCTGAGTGATGACGAGTCAATCAAAGGTCCTCCAACTCACACATCTCTTCCAACACAAACACTCACTCTTCGTTCTCTGACATCAACACCGAAACCATCTTTCCTCACACCTACTCCATCAATCTCAAAACCTTCCACATCAACACCAAAACCATCTTCCCTCGCACCCGATTCATCATTTTTAAAACCTTCTACATCTTCCCTCACACCTACTCCATCAACTTTAAAACCTTCTACATCTTCCCTCACACCTACTCCATCAACTTTAAAACCTTCTACATCTTCCCTCACACCTACTCCATCAACATTAAAACCTTCTACATCAACACCAAACTGATCTTCCCTCACACCTACTCCATCAATTTCCAAACCTTCTACATCAACACCAAAACCATGTTCCCTCACAACCACTTCACTAACTTCAAAACCTTCTACATCAACGCCAAAAACATCTTCCCTCACACCCACTTCATCAATTTCAAAATCTTCTACATCTTCCCTCACACCTACTCCATTAATTTCGAAACCTTCTCTACCTAAAAAGCGAATTTTGCAAATAATGGAATCACCTACGGAAAATCCCTGCGAAAGTAAGAAACCAAAACCAGTACAACCCAATACCACCAATACTAAGAAAAATAAAACATCCACTCAACCATAGACAGCAACATCTACTCAACCATCCATACAACCACAGACAGCAACATTAACATAACCATCCATACAACCACCACCAACAGCAACGCAACGCTCATCAACCATGCGTCAAGGGGCAGCTGCACCTTGGCCCCATCAGAAGAGGTGGAAGCGAGGAGGATGCGAGCCATAGATATCCTCAAGAAGGAGAAAAAGGAGAAGAAGCGATGGCTTTTATAGCTTTTTTTGCAATGCTTGCAAACTCTTTTCAAATTTATTCCCGTATTTTTGAAATGTTTTTTTTTCATCTTATTTTCTATTCACATTTTTTCGATTTGACCAAATATTTTTTTACAGTATTCTGTTGTATATATATGTGACGTGCGCCGAAGAAAAGGGGCTTACTCTGGAAAGCGAGATTTTTCAGGACGAGCGGTATAAGTCGACCCGATAGACGCGACTTTTAGGAGAGAGGGAAGCCTAAGGAAATTTTCCCTCTCCACTTGCCACTGCATTCTCACGCATGTAACGGCGCTGCTCACAGACGGGGTATAGATGAGACGCGGAGATGTAGTGGTGAGTGGTGGGAGGTGTTTCACGGGATCTCGAGCTCTCGAGCGAAAGCACGATTTCTCGGGTACCTATCAACTCAATTATTAGCAATAATAACGCTCGGAAATTGTTTTCGATGGTTTCATTAAAAAGAGCAACTCAAAAACTATCGAAAGGTGTAAAAACATCGATTTCGATTTTTTTAGAGTAAGCCACCTTTCTTCGGCGCGCGTCACATATAGTCTTAGACACATCATTGTATTTTTTTCATTGTACACGGTCTTTTGCATCTCGTTGTATTTTTATTCATTTTATATGGTCTTTTGCCCCTCTTTGCATTTTTTTCATTGTATATACATATTTTATTTGTAATTTTAATCATTATAATAATTTTATTCACTGTATCTATTTTTCATTTGTAATTATTTTTGCGTGCTTTTTTTGCACGCTTTGTAAAATTCTTTATGCTTTTTTTTAACGTTTCATGTTTTTTTGCATGCTTTAATGCTTAGCTTTCTTTGCATGTTTTTATGCTTAGCTTAATTTACATATGTATATGATAGCATACTTAAATCTAATCATAGTAAATAAGAAATACAGTATTATATATTCATTATGATATGATTTATTGATTAATCTTATATACAATTCAAGATACATGCTTACATTCTATATTATTAAAAGGTCTGCCAATATATCGCAGATGAAGCTGCCTCGAAGAAGCAGCTTCATGCATCTCTTCCAAGATGCCATCTTCGAAAACTTTCAGGAGCCTTGGAGGTGAAAATGTGCTGAATGTGTTATCCAGCTCAACAATGATTTTGGCGCCATACTTGGTTTGAACCTGCAGGATCTTCGTCGCAAGATATTTATGTCTAGGAGTCAACTCGGACAGCGGCTTCGTTGGCAGGAGTCCCTCCATGCGGCCAACGGTGTTGATCTTCTTGAGATCCATACTCCTGATGAAGCGCCAGAGTTTTTGTTCCTGTTCAAGCTTCAGTCAACCTCGGCGAGGTTGGAACGAAGAAAATAGATCAGCAACCCTGTTTTTATAGGAAGCTGCCACCAATTTCCACCACTACCACTCTAATTTAGAGACTGCGTAAAGAAAATATATTCTATTGTGCATGAGCAAAAGACAAGAAAAGAGAAAACTTAGTTATGAAAAAAAATTGGAAGTGACGTAACTATTTTAATTAAACTAATTATCTTAAAAATAATTAAAACTCTTCACTCCTCTCACTCTAATTTAGAGACTGCGCAAAGAAAATATATTCTATTGTACATGCGCCAAGGACAAGAAAACGTAAAACTTATATTTATGAAAAAATGGAAAGTAACTTAACTATTTTATTTAAACTAATTATATCAAGTTAAAGGAAAGGCAAATGGCCGCGATCGTGTGTGCACGCGTTCTGACAGGCAGCAGCTTTTCAAGCCTGTAATTGCGGTCATATGGTCCGGTAAGGGCTGTGAGTTGTTAATAAGTGTGAAGGAGTGTGGGGCGAAGGTCTGTGGATAATAGTTTCGTGCCGGGGTGCAGTGATTGTTTGGATGCAGATATCTGAAAAGTTTTAGTGAAAGTGAGGTTAAATGGAAATGAATGGAAAGGCGGCGGAAAGGGCGGAAGCGGCGACGACATCAGAAACATCTGGCGACGGTGGAATCGTTGATGACGGCACAGAAATACCGCTTTTTACAGAGAAGGAACTCTAAGAGGCTGTGAAATCTCTTCAAAATAAGAAAGCTCCAGGACCCGATGGAATACCACCGGAAGCATTAAAGGCAGTAGCGCACATCAGTCCGCAGTTGCTCCTGAAAATGTTCAACAGCTGTCTGAAAGCAGGATTGTTTCCAAAACAGTGGAAAATGCAGAGGCTGGTACTCATCAGCAAGGGAAAAGGAGAGCTGAATTCCCCATCAGCATACAGACCTTTATGTATGCTCGACACTGCTGGAAAACTATTGGAAAAACGGCTGAAGCCCCGTCTTCAGGCAGCAGTACAAGCGGCAGGAGACCTGGCAAACAACCAGTACGGGTTTAGGAAGGGGCGATCTACGGTGGATGCAGTGCAGGAGGTGGCGAGAGCCGCGCAAGCCGAGCAACAAACGAGCCGCTACACCCGCAGGATCATCCTACTAGTCACCCTGGATGTTAAAAATGCTTTTAACTCAGCCAGATGGACCGATATATTATATGCACTTGAGCACAACTTTCGAGTACCGCCGTATCTCTTGCGTATGGTAAATAGCTATCTGAAAGACAGAGTCCTCCTGTACGACATAGAGGGAGGAATCCGCAAAAAAAAGATCACCGCCGGGGCTGCACAGGGGTCCATACTAGGGCCGGACCTGTGGAACATCTCGTACGATGGCATCCTTCGTATGGAGATGCCAGAGGGTACATCCCTGGTGGGATACGCGGACGACATCGCTGCGATGATTGCGGCCTGAAATGTGGAGGTAGCCCAGTGGAAGCTTAACCAAGTGATGATGCGCGTTAGTGGATGGATGAAGGAACACGGTCTGAGCCTGGCCGTCCAGAAGACTGAGATCATCGTACTGACAACAAAGACGATAGACACCATCATTCCGCTACAGGTGGGAAACCAGGAGATAATCACAAAGAAGGCCGTGAAATACCTTGGTTTACTAGTAGACACGAAGCTAAAATTCTGGGAGCAGATAAAGCAAGCGTCCGAAAAAGCTGCCAACGTAACCACAGCTTTAAGCAGACTCATGGCCAACGTTAGAGGCCCAAAACCGAGCAAGCGCCGCCTATTGTTGTCTGTGACAAAATCAATTCTTCTGTACGGAGCAGAAATCTGGGCAGATGCACTCAGAACTGAGATATATAGGAAGCGGATGGCACATGTACAAAAGCTTGGGGCGCTTAGAGTGGCCTGCTCTTACTGCACGGTTTCGGAGCCAGCTATACTCGTGGTAGCTGGAATAATTCCAAACGATCTCCAAGCCAGGGAGCGTAAAAACATCTACGAGAAGAAGGCAGAAGTAGGCAAACTCGAAGCAAATGTACAAGCCAGAGCTCACACCATGGAAGAATGGAAAACGAGATGGAGAGAGGATACTAGGGACAGATGAACAGCCAAGCTCATAAGCCGACTTGATAAGTGGGTGGAGAGGGAACATGGCGAAACCAACTACTTCCTGACGCAGTTTCTCACAAGACACGGGCTCTTCCAAGCCTACCTCCACAAAAGGGGAAAAACCAATAGTCCAGAGTGCGAATATGGTGATGCAGAAATAGACGACTCTCACCATACGTTCTTCGTCTGCAAGAGATGGGCCGCTGAGAGACAAAAGCTGGAGCGTGAGATCGGTCACGTAACGCAAGATAACATCATTGAAAGAATGCTCACCAGCGCCGAAAACTGGGATAAAGTAGCTGCATACGTAGAAACTGTGCTACGGTATAAGAAGAAGGAACAGAGACTGAATCTACCATGAGTCACTCCATCGGACCATGAAAATTAGCCATGCCCAATCAAGATGTCGAAGGCCGACGAGCCCGTTGCGCGACATTGTCGTGCTCTTGAGGACGATGCGTACATCTTGGCTGAGACATGCAGCTGATCGAATTTAGGAGAATAATGGAACCAGCAAGAGATCCAGCAGAAAGTGTAAAGTGTGTAGAGATACAGCCCAACCAGCCATACCCAATCAAGATGTCGAAGGCCGACGAGCCCGATGAGCGGTACCACCGCTCTCCTGAGGACGATGCGTACATCTTGGTTGGGACACAAGGCCGACAAAGAAGACCAGCAGGCGACCCAGTAGGCGAAGAAACGGCACCCCTGAAGTAATGCGAAAGCAGTTCCGGGGGGATTCCTGCCAAGAAGAAAGGGTGGTGGTTTTTAGTCGGTAGTTGGTAGCGTCACTATAATGGTCAAATTAAGACCTTTGTGTATATTTTTTATATATTAAGATCATTGTAGTGACGATATCAATATCCCGACACTAACGAGAAGTGCGGACCCTTCTCGGTGTGTGTTAGCACATTTTCCACATTCCCTCGTAAAAAAAAATTAAAATAAAAAAAAAACGCTGTTAGCCCGAAAAGCATCGGCGCTAAGAAAGCGAGAGGTAGACCTCGCAAGGAGGCAGTGCCGTGCGACGCTGCCAAATGTACGGCACGGGGGAAAAAAGCGGCCATAAATACACTAGAAAATTGCTGGAAATTAAATTCATCAACAGGCAACCAGGCAGAAACAGCTGATTCGGATCTCGATACCGAGGACCTAAGTGGAAATCGAGTGAGCCTGGACAACAGCACAGAGCTTTTTACAGCAAGATGGAAACTTCCAAGATCTCCTGTAAGAGACAGGAACAACGGAACGGGGGTAGTAGGGGCATTGGAAATACACAGAGAGAACGAAACAATAGCAAGTCCGACCGGAAGGGCAGGAAGCGGTAAAGGGGTGAGTGATGTGTCAGAAGTTGGCAACACTGATAAAGAAGAGGCAGGAAGGGATAAGACGGAAGGCCAGGTAGACAGATCTGAGGAGATTTTAATTAATTTCAGCGATAATGATACAGAAGCTTCGACTATAAGATCTGAGAATTTAAAGGACATTCTTTCAACAAATACTGGAACGGAAACCGATGAAATAGAAGTGATAGAAAGAGAAGGGGTAAAGCGAGGAACCCCCTCTCCTCTGGTCTGGCTAAGCGAATGGGAAAAGAAAGAAGATAGAAAATGGGATGGCAGAATGGCAGAATTTGAAAGCATGACAAGAAGAGAACTGAAAAACCTGCAATTGACTCTTTTATACATTGCTGACACTCTTCCCCTCCACTAAGCATTAACCCTACCACCTTACAGCTTCTTCACCGCACCACTGATTGGTTGGTTTAGACAATGCGATCATGTAGATTAGGCAATAGGCTGCTGTGCTAGAAGGAAAATTGGTACTTGATTCAAATACTAATCGCACGTTCACTGAAGCCTGTTTAAGTAACTCATTTTGTTTTGAGCAATCCATAACAATTAGTGTAGCATATTTCTTGAAGGTCTCTTTCTTAAGTAGAGGTTCAGGCTCTTTCCATAATAATATGAAAATTGAAAATTAGCATACATTTCATACAATAGAGAAAATTCATTTTGTTCAAAGTTTAGATTTAAATTACCGTCTGGATAATATTGGGAATTTAAGAAGAGTTTTACGTGTGTGATGCTGCAATGATCGACAATGTTGGCATATTTTTTACTTTGATCTTTCCGATCTGTTTGAAAAGCCAATATAATATATCGTGGTTTCTCTAACTGCGTTGAAGTTTTCACAGTCCACACGTGTTTCTGTGTAGCAGGAGTTAGAAGATATACATTTCCCACGTTCGGAAATTCTGTGTTATGAGTGGATCCTTCTCAATAAATTTTAACAATTGTAGCTTGTGACGATCTCCAGCAAATAAGTAGGGAACCATCCACTCCACTTTATGAAGTAAAATTTTGAATTCTTCAGGATTTTCTCGTGTACTTTGCATTACAGCATTCAAGCTAGTGCGTGATCTCGTTAAAATAAGTTTGTGTTTAGCATTCACACTGATCTTTCGATAATCTTTAGAAAAGCCGAGGATCATGCTAAGTGGTATGGTTACATCAAAGTATCCATTTCCATTTGTAACTTTCGCAGTTAAATCTGCATCAGGGCAGCCAGCATTCTCAGCAATATTAAGCTGATTAGGAGTCAGAGAAGCGTACCCCTTCATTCTACTGGTAAGTCGGACATTTTTGCATCGGTCAATCACAATTTCATATAATTCATAACGAATTTCATCAAATAAAAAACAGATGGCATTGCCAACCAAAGTTGTAACTGTCACATTAGCTCCATCGGATTTGACAATTCTTCCATGTATATGCAATGAGCTTTTACTTGGAAGAATGTACAAATCTTGATGTTGCATTGCAATTCGAATCTCATCACTGTTTTTAAATGATGACGTAGCATAAGGCTGATGGGAATGAATCTCACAGTGTGCTAAAGATTCATCATAGCTAACTGGAGCTAGAATATTCAGTATTTCTTCCATCTTTATAGCTTCGGCAACAACAAATAATAAATATATGAATTAATGATCGCTTTTTTTCCTTCTTAACAAGGTATCACTCTGAGACCTAGTTCCTTCAGAATGCTCACTCTCTTAGATGTCAACCTCTTGCGAGCTGATTGAAGACTGATTATTTTCTCGCATGGTGGCTTGTTTATATAACTTCCACCCACTTTACCATTATAAATAAAACCTATCACATTGATTTGACGGAAGGTAAATGAAGTGTGATGGTACTTCTACGATCTTATATCCTGGTGGGACAGTTGGAAATAATCCATGAATTGTGTGAACTTCGCGATTGTTAATATATGCTCAAGTTGTTATATTACACTCAACTCTGAGAGCATTTACTTTAAGAATGGTTACATGTAGATCTGATGTATGCAGCTTGTTAGCCGGAAGAATACGTGGTTCAAATCCTAACAATTGACCAATAGAATCTTTAGGTTCAAAATTAACTTCACGAGTGCTTTTGATTTCACTGCGCAAAGTATTATTGTTAGGCTTGATACTTGTTATCATATCTTTAATTTCTAGATTCTTTTGCACATAGTTCTCAATCTCACCAGTGCTACTTGGTACTATTTCAACAGAATAGTTCTCATTCGCTAGAAACATCTGTATATATTTTTTAATATCTTTAATTTCATACATGCCAGGGGGTATGGTCACAACGTGATCACCAATGTAAAATTTATGGTTTCCATCATCAACGTTAGGAATTGAATTAAATGTGAGTATTTCAACGAGACCAAGATCATAATTCTTATTTGATGAAAGCTCTATTGGTGGAAAGTATTCAGCTCAAAGCACTGATGAGTTGCCTGAAATAGTCAGAGTGAATGATTCATCCATGATGATGTCTTCCTGTATACTGATTCCTTATAGACAGTTGCTTGCTCTTATATAGTAGAAATACTTGAAAAGGTCAAACGGTGGTTGAAGATTACCGAAACTGTCGAAGTATAATGTTTCATTATTACTCTCTTTCCATGCTAACCAATGCGTCCCAGGGCCTTCTTTATCGTCAAGGTTAATGATAGCTGACTCATAACAGCGAGGTCCTCTTTTAGGCAATTCATTTCGCATAAAGACTCCGCGAAAATGGAGAATCCTTACAGTCTTTGCATACTTGAGCAAATCAAAATCGATTAGTGCTCGTCGTGGTAGCTTCACTACAAGTTTTTTGACATTCGTTTCCTCTTTATTCCTTGACCTTGTTGATAGGGCTTTATGTGAAGACCTAACCCTTTTCGGTAAGGTTTCAAGTGTAACACTTTACCAAGAGCTACTTCCTCCATTTTTTTATTATGGCGATGAACTTCTGATAGCTGCTTTTTTCCTGCGCTCGCGTCATTCACAGCCTTTGTCACACCAGCCGCTCCACCAGCAAGAGCGCCAAGCGCGCTAAGTCCAGCGTAAATTGGAATCAGAGGTAAAACACCGCCAACTTTTGAGGGTATAGGTGGAATACGAGGTGCTCTCACTTGTCGTCTACCAACCGCTTTTTTAACAGCTTTTTTAGCACTTTCTACAGCAGCCTTGATGGCGACTCGAGCATCGTAACTGGGAATTATAGATATTTAAGCTGTATCTACAATCTCCCTCATCACTACTCGTTTCCTGAACTTTTTTTATTCTTCTTCCTCAGTCCCATACCCAGCTTTGATTTAGCATTCATGATGTTAATTATAGCTACATCAGCTGCTTTTTCACCAAAACCAGAGTCTTGAGAAAAGTCTCGTTGCCACGCTTTGTCAGCCAGTGTTCGATCAGCAGCGTTTCTTACTTCAATATTCTCACGATTTTTCGAAAAGGCAATATCGTGCTCCTTGCAAGCAGCGTCCAACGGATTTATACCAGGATCACCTCGTTTCAATCGTTTAGCTAATTTAGTACCAGGTCCGCAGTACTGGTATCCTGGTAAATGTAATTCAAAAGGTAATTTGTTGATAATACTATTAATCAAGCCTTTACCACAGCTTTTCATAACTTTCTCTCTACGATGTATAATCATTCCTAACTCTACGAAGGTGAGTATGCGACTGACTCGAAGCTTATATAACCGCGGTATTTATAGCCCGAGCAGCAGTCGAGATCAAGATGCGGTTCGAGAAACAACCTGTTAAACTTCCGATCGTGAATATAGACACCCTAGTTCAGCGAGAGCAGGAGAGGGTGAAACGTCACGGTAGTCTGCTGTCAGACAGCATTCGTGCTGTTTTTTGTGGACCGTCCAATTGTGGTAAAACAAATGCACTTCTTTCTCTAATTTTACATCCGAATAGTCTCAGATTTGAAAATATTTACCCCTACTCGAAATCTCTTCAACAGCGCGAGTATAAATTCTTGGAAAAAGTACTCAGTGACGTAGATGGCGTTGAGTACTTCCCATTCTGCGAGCATGAAGAAGTAGTTTCACCTAGCAAGGCTAAACCAAACTCTATCTTTATATTTCACGATATCGCTTGTGAAAAGGAAAACAATGTCTAACATTGAAAAGCTACGAGAGGCTCTATGCCTTCTTCTGCATGGGAAGACATGTAAATGTTGATACACGGAGAGAAAAATGTAGGGATTAGCGCGTGAACATTTGTCACGCATTAATTCTAAAAGTGCGAGCAAAATTTCCAAGAGCCTCCACGGACTTTCTCGGTGAGTCTCCTTGCGAACATTTAGTGGTGCGAACGTGTCAACAGGCAGACGGCGTGGTCTAAAAGCAAATCGCAAGGAGGCTCACCGAGAAAGTCCATGGAAGCTCTTGGAAATAAAACAAGAGACGCCTGCGATATGCGCCTGTTGAATAGTCCATGCGTTAGCGCCTTGAACTCTCTTGCGCTAAACACCGGATTTTTTTCTCCGTGTAGTTTCTATCTTTGTCAAACATATGCTCGAGTCCCTAAACAATTAGTTAGAGACAATAACAATTAATTGGTTCTTTTTATGCAAGATGAGACAAATCTCATAAATATTTATGATGATCATGTAAATACAGATATGACGCACACCAAGTTTCGAGATTTGTGCTCAACATGCTGGAACACTGACAAATATGGATCGAAGCACCAACATCTTTCATAAAGAGAAAGAAGTACTCCATCAAATAGCAAAAGCTAGTGATGCAATTCGACGGAAACATCGTATGCTCAAATTAGGAAAAGAAGCTGCTGAAAGTATATTGAATGAATCCTTCAAACCTAGAGTTACACCACTAAAAAACTGGTAAAAATGTCTGTCAAGCATGAATTTAAGAAGGAAATTAAAAATGATAATGAAAATGATGACATATCTTTTATGAATACTGATGGGAATGATCGAGAGCATAATACAACTATGATTCAGGGAGATAATGATGATGATGATGAACCTACTCTAAATTATGAAAAACTAACAAAAAAATTACTTTTTTTGTTAAATCGCAATAGGAAACAATTTTTGGATATGATTTGTGGAGTCCGTAAGCTCAAGGATGGATCCTTCATGATTGGTAATACTCCGATAAGTTTTGAAAATCACTATGTCAAATGTAGTCACAAGCTTAATTAGACGCGCGACTGAACGCACTAGAAAATGGACGCAAAGAAACTAACAGTAGTCACAGAGCTGCATAAACCTGCAAGAAGGAATTATTCACGGCGCCGTATGATAATGCGTGGTATTGATGAGACCTGACAGGCAGATTTGGTTGAAATGCTCCCATATTCCCGAGTGAATAAAGGTTTCAAGTACTTGCTTACTGTTACAGATGCATTTTCAAAATACGCCTGGGCTATTTCAGTGAAAAGCAAGAATGGAAAAGATATTACTGCTGGCAATCTTAAAGCATCAATCATTGAAAGATTTAATCGAACACTCAAGAACATGATGTGGCCTCAATTTATTTTACATGGCAACTATAAGTGGGTAGACACCTTGCCCACCCTTGTTTGCAAATATAATGATACGAAACATCGAACCATTGGCATGAAACCTAAGGATGTCACCGCTGATGATGAGGAAGAATTGATGCAACGCCTCTATGAACTAAGGAAATACCCATGAGACGAATAATATTCAAAGTTGATGATAAAGTTAGAGTGAGCAAACTGAAAAACCTTTTCGAAAAGGGATACACTGCGAACTGGTCCACAGAAATATACATTGTAGACCAAGTCATGTCAACTAAACCAGTTACGTATGAGCTCAAGGACTATCACAATCAACCAATTGCTGGTGGCTTCTATCAAGAAGAGCTCCTCAAGGTCAACTTCCCTGAAATGTATCTCATGAGAAGGTTTTCAAGAAACGAGATAATAAAATCTATGTAAAATGGCTTAGATTTGATTCTTCACACAATAGTTGAATAGATAATTCAGACATATAAATTAACGTTAAACTGTAGTTAAGTTATAGTTAAAGTAGAGTCGAAGTATAGTTAAAGTATAGTTTAAGTATAGTTAAAGTATAGTTAACTTATAGTTAATGTATACTTAAAGTATTGTTAACCCTCAAACGGCACACTAGTGCGAATTCGCACCAGCAAAAATTTCAAAGCGCTGATATTTTTTCTGAAACTATTTTCAAGGTCTCTCACCGCTACGTTAAATATGTCCATACACCCACAAATACATGACGCGTAAACAGATAGTCATCCGCCTGCGAGCAGCCGAGTGAGACACTGTAAAAGTTTCAAGTGGTGCAAATTCGCACTAGTGTGCCGTTAGAAGGTGCCAAGTCGTGTTTTATGAGAAATTGTAAAACGTTGTTTCTGTGCCTGAAACAAGATCTTTCATAAAAAGGTAAGTTAATTTGTTCATAAATATGTCTATAAACAAAAAGAAAGATTATAAACAATAATAAATAACATTTCATGAACCAGTGAAAATATTGCACGAAAAGCACAAAGTTTACAATTACTCGCTATTGTTAGACTTTAAATTGATGTGATGATATTTTTTCAACCATTTTTTTTTATATTAAGAATGGCGGAGTAAGGACGTCGTTACAGTTTGGGAAGTTCTACGACTGTTCTGCAGGCACTAGCAGAAGAGTCTGAAGACGATGTGCGTCGATCACAGAGCTTCTGTCTGCGTTGACTGCATTGGTCTTATTGAATAATGTTCAATGATGATTGTCATAAGAGTAGTAGTTTCACAATATAATAATGTTAATTTTTTCTAAAAATAGGTAGTAAAACTTTGTTCTTTTCTCTAAATATTCTATGTACTTTTACTCTTTCCTAACAAACCCTCACGTCACACATCACCGCCCTGACACACTTCACTGATCAATCTTTTTACCAATCAGTCACATGGAGAGCTTCCCAGAGTTATAATAAAATGAATTCTTTCAAACTTTGAAACAAAAAACACTATTTATGCAATAATATGCTTGTATACTGCAAAAATAACAATGTGTGCTGTCCTGCACTCGTGATATACTTCATACAAAAATACCGAAAATCTGACACATCTGGAAAAATACTTAATCTAATTTTATCGGATTGGCATATTTTTTTCATGACAGAACATCTATTTAAATGAAGAATCGCGTTAGTTACGTTTCAATACCTTCAATTTTGAAAAAATTATGTTTTTTTGTTGAAAATGTCTATTTTTCAAGAAAGCCTTTTTTTAATAACAATTTTGTGATGAGTTGATATAATTTTCGATAAATTCAAGTTGCCCCAACGGATTGGGCGAGAAATTTTACCCCAAAATCATATATTTATACGCAGATTTTGAAAATTATTTTCATATTAATATGTTCAGCTGAAATCACAAAATCCCAATTCGCACTAGTGTGCCGTTTATGTATGCTGGGTTGCAGTGTGCCGTTTGAGGGTTAAATTATAGTTGAAGAATAGTTAAATTATAGTTGAAGTATAGTTAAAGTATGGTTAAATTATAGTTGACCTATAGTTGACTATAGTTAACCTACACCTTGTACCAGTAATGCATTAAGGTGGACACGCAGACATATAATTTGTTCGACGATATTCACAGATTTTTTTCGTTCAGCCGACAATATACATACATTTTGATGTAAATTATTTGCACTTCTTAAAATATTATCACACTTATTTACCCATCGTTCCATGACTTCAGATGCTCTATCTTTTTTCCCAGTTTCTGAAGCCCATTCGTCAATCAGCGCTGAAGTCTCCATCTTGTTGTTGTTCGTACTACCGATCACCCAGGCACATGCAGGAATGGTTAGACTTCAATTATTTCTCAGCTTTCATAAAATAATCAGTTATGATGTTAAAGTTTGTTTATCTACTGGTCGTTTCAATATTTTCATAAAATATTGATACTTCAATTATGAAAAAAATTCTCTCTAGCTCCGGTGGGATTCGAACACCACGTCATTCAGATTTCCCGTCTGATGCTGTTGACCACTAAGCTACGGAGAATCGAGATAATTTTCTTCACAATCCTCACAAGTAGAATGTCGATTTCATTCCTCATGCTTGCAAGATAAACAGATAGGTTTAAATTAAATTTTTGATGTTAATTTTCTTGACCAGGGTAATACGTAATAATTATTAATTATTATTATTAATTAATCATGGCAACGGCCATACCACGCTGGAAACACCAGTTCCCGTTAGATCACAGAAGTTAAGCCGTGTTGGGCGCGGTTAGTACTTGGATGGGTGACCGTCTGATACTACTGCGTTGCTGTTGGCGGTCGTGGGTGTGGTGAGCCCACACTTGTAATTATTTACTACAAGAAACTATCCACCTAGAAACACTACCCGAATCGGGTAATGTCACGCCTACCCCTAGAGGCTCGCCGAAAGGGAAACGGCTAAATGGTATAAAAAAATTATGATGTTAAAGTTTTTTGTCTGCTGGTCGTTCAATATTTTCATAAAATATTGATACTTGAATTGTGCAAAAAATTTTCTCTTTGACCACTGAGCTACGGAGAATCAAGATAATTTGCTTCACAATGCTTACAAGTAGAATGTCGATGTAATTCCTTATGCTTGCAAGATTATAACACTTAAACAGGTAGGTTTAAATTTAATTTTTGATGTTAATTTTCTAGACCAGGGTAATACGCAATAACTATTATTTATTATTAGTTAATTATGAAGTTAAAGTTTTGTGTCTACTGGTCGTTTCAAAATTTTTTTTCTACTTTAGAAGCTTAGTGGTCAAGAGCGTCAGACTGGAAATCTGAACGACGTGGTGTTCGAATCCCACCGGAGCTAGATAGAATTTTTTTTACAATTCAAGTATCAATATTTCATGAAAATGTTGAAACGACCAGTGGACAAAAAACTTTAACATCATAAGTAATTAATAGTGAAAATTAATAATGATTACGTATTAGCCTGCTCAAGAAAATTAACATCAAAAATTTAATTTAAACCTATCGGTTCAAGTTCTATAATCTTGCAAGCATAAGGAATGACATCGACATTCTACTTGTAAGGATTGTGAAGAAAATTATCTCGATTCTCCGTAGCTTAGTGGTCAAGAGCATCAGACCGGAAATCTGAATGACGTGGTGTTCGAATGCCACCAGAGCTAGAGAGCATTTTTTCACAATTTAAGTATCAATATTTTATGAAAATATTGAAACGACCAGTAGATAAAAAAACCTTAACATCATAATTAATTAATAGTAATAATTAATTATTATAACGTATTACCCTGGTCAAGAAAATTAACATCAAAAATTTAATTTATAGACTAATGTATAAAACCACCACCACCCCACACTCCAAATCGGAGTTGGCGCAAAGCAACATGCACCAATACTACAAGCAAAAAGACGCAATTATAGATTCAGCACTTACCTTCGATTCTCTCCGGATATGGTGTATCGTCTTCTGGATCGCTCGATGAGACTTGCATCGATCGATGCGACGGAATGATCAGCCTGCATTTCTGCGGACTCTTTTAGGTCGCTGTCCCCACTCTTCACTACACCACTTCAATTCAGAGTCTGTGCAAAGAAGATATATTCTATTGCGCATGTATCACATCTTTGAGAAAATCTAACCACTGAGCTACACTCGTTGCACAATGTTAATTTGAATATTTTCTAAGATAAAGTATAAGTAAGAAGAGAGGGGTTAGTTTTACCATTTTTACTATAAAAAATATAAGAAGAAATGGTGGCGTAGGGGTTTCAACAGTCTTTAACATTTTTATAAAGTTGAGGGAATCTCAAGCAAAGATTGTCTCAAGGCTGTGGCTCAAGGTCGGTAAGGTAGAACCCTGACGTATCGACTGAGACTTACCGCACGACAGAAATCGGCATTACTGACTGATGGTAATACCGACTGTCGAGAACTTGCAACGGTGGCACAATCTGTTGACACATTAGGAATCTTCATTGCCGACCCAGGCTACTTACCTACTGCTGGTAACTTAGCATGGAACAGAACCTGCTCGGGCGGTAAGTGGCCTCGTGTCCGTATAGCCCTACTACTTGTTCTAGTTGAAAATTCATAATTTTAGTTGAAAATATATTTTTTGTGGGAAATTAATTTTTTCAACTGAAAATTGAAATATCCCATTTTTGTTTGTAAAACTGATATTTTTTAGCTCAAAATTCAACCATGTGATAGAAAAATAATCTTTTTAGATGAAAATTCAACTATTGGGTTCAAAATTTGTGGGAATTATTATTCAAATTCACAAACCTTAGAGATAAATTTGAGAAATTATTAATTATGTTTTTAGTATTAGTTAATTATTTGACTGATCGATGGTGCTAAAATATTTTAAAATATCTTGTAATAAAATTAGTCAAATCTTTCTAAATTGAACATATCAATCAATACCCTAGAAATTAACAAAAGCAAACATTTATAATCAACTTGTGAAACTGTATACTTATTCCAAGTCGATTGTTTTAAAAAGTTGCGAAATATTTGAATGGCTCTATACTAGGCAAAATTATACCTGGAAAAATTTAAGATACCCGGGAAATTCTGGAATTTTTTGTAGGATTTGAGTAGGCATCCTGTAAATGATCAAGATGCTCTAATTGTACAGTCTGCTACATATGTATACAAGTTAAAAGTATCTCACGAGAACTCGGGTTCCTTTCGAGAGTAGTTTCTAGAGTAAAGAAAAGGGATTAAAGTTTTCTTGAAGAATCACGTTACTTTCATAGAAGTGATATTCCATTTGTTGGCTCTAACGGAAATTGATCTTGAAAAATAATAACATCATCATCTGAGAAGACTTCAGCGTAAGACCTACTCTTAAGTCCATGTAAAGATATTTTTATAAGGAACCCGAATTGTCTTGGGAAGCAGTATGTCAGTAGTACATCAGTACCTCCATGTATGATTTCGCGTTATCGCTCTAATCGCACTTGAATGCTCAGAGGAAATTTCATTGAATTTAGTAAACTTTTTAAAAGTATTTTTGCAACAACAACCTCAAAAGTTGACATTTTTGCATGCGTAGTTTGAAGATGGCTTACTTTAGACACTGGTAAAAAATCTGCGCATGCGCACTTTCGAGATGAGGTACTTTAGACACTGGCATAGATAACTTTAAACACTGGTAACAAGGGCAAAAGAGCATAAACGCCAACATATTTTTTAAATAATTTTTTCCCTAAAAATTTTGTTCAACAAATTTTTGTTTTCAAACATTTTTTTTTACACATTTTTTTGCAGGACATTTTTTCTATTTTTTTCAAACATATTTAAAAAATTTTTTTTTTCAACAAAAAATCTTTACTCCACTCTATGCAATATAAAATTAGTATTTTTGGTTACCACCTTCTAACAAGTTGTTCGCACGGGCGTTGCAAAAAATGCTCGTGCGCTAACCACCGACTCATGCTTCGAGCCTTCGGCTTATGCTGCAAAATTCACAATCGCACACAATCACCTATTTTACGCACTTGTATCACAAATAACTATTTCACATTCGCATCCTAATGAGAAGGTATTGACTTTAAGTAAAATTTGTCTTAGTCGGTTTTCATCAAAACTCCACGTTTTGAGACTCCCTAAGTGGGAAACAACGGTTTTCACGAAGGTGTTTGTCTGTCTGTAGTCTGTAGGCACGAAAGCTTTTGAAAAAATGATCGGATTGGATTGGGCTTTCGCATACTTTTTTAAGGCCTAAAAGAGAAGGACAAGTTCCTTAGCCAGCCATTTTGGATGAAAATTGAAAAGATTTTTTATGTGTATACTTAAATAATTTATTAATCTCATTTAATTTTTTAGCACGTCCACTTGCTTCGCATAGAGGGATCAAAACTGAAATAGTTCTTGCATGGGGCTCTGAAGGCAATTATGTCTGACAAATTGGTAACCAAATTTACGTGGTACAAGACGAAAGACACGGAACAGTTTGATGACACGAAAGTCTCTGATACATTGTATCGTGAGTATTTTGAATTACTTCAAAGTAATTGTGAGTCATTTTTAGGAATAGTAATACCCCGTTACTGAATTGTCTTCTTTCACATTCTTAGAAGCGGCTTTGAAGTGCCCTTCATTAATGAAATGATTGCTTCAAAGGAATCGTCTGCGTTTGAAACTCAGGATTCAAATACTTCAAGCAATGAGGACGATGAGCAATTTAAAAAAAAAGGAATTTCAAAGAGCGTAATCAATACATCACCGTTTTGTACTAAATTTCTAGTTCTAATTATTTGTAACTCTATACCAAAGCTTAGTCTTTTAACTTTGATTGTTTAACTAAATTTAACTTTGTTCAACTTTGTTTGTTTTAACTAAGTTCGTGTTCTTATTGAAGTTAACATATATTTATTTATCTTTTCAAATATATATATATATATATTTATTTATTACAATTACGTCAAATAAATAATAGTTTGTAAAATATGTTTTTCCCTTCATTTTATAGACCACACAATTATTATTTATACTTTTTATTTTATATTTTATTATTTACATTTATATATAGCTTCGAGCTTTAGCGACCACTTGTACGTATCTCAAGCGTGAAGATAGCGTGTGCGGTCGCTAAAGCTCGCTCCTCTTTGGTTGATTAGGCCCAACATTAAAGCTTTTTTGTGCCCAAACTAAGCTTCGCACCAATTTTTATTAGAGGACTTTTTTGTGCACTATTACATAGTACAAAGGGTGGTATAGGTTCTGGGACACCCTGTATATCAAAGCCTATAATTGATAGCACTTGGGACTTGCGTATTGCTTGCACGTGGACGACATGTTGGTCGCCGGACGGTCAGGCGGGCGTAATAGCCAGCAATAGCGGACACATTAAGCTGCTCAGGTGCCGGCACAGCGGTTCTGTCAATTGGACCGCGGTCCGGCACATACGCCAGCCACAGGTGGGCATTTTGTTTTTTGAGCAGATCCTTGAGCAATTTAATCTTTAACTATACCTAATTACGTGCAAAATTCAGAATATGAAAATAAATACGAATACTGGGATCTAAAAGAGATGTTTATGATAATGTTTCATTAAGCATTCTAAGTGTAACGAATAAGTAACCGAGCGCGAAGCAACATGGCAAAATATGTCCGAGCGCGAAGTGCGATGAGAATGTGCCCGCGCAGCAGGCAGATTTTTAACAATCTAATGGTTAATTTGATTACATATTTTCCAGACGTTGCCGGACATCCAGATGAAACAGACATGTTATTAGGTGAAACAGCATTGGTGGCAGGAGGATTAGGAACATTAGGATATGTAATGCACTCCGCACGTAAAAGCAGAGATAGAGAAGATCGGCGGAAATACCGGCGCAGAAGGAGACGTTATCATCATAGTGTATCTCCTACACGTTCTGAAACTGGTGAAAAACTTAAAGAACCTAACCCTAAATAAAAATTACTGTGCAACATAAATACCACCATGTGCACCTGAAAATCCAGATAAACATACAAATGAACATCATAAATATAAAAAAAATATTTAAAAAAAACTAATCGAAAAATGATTATGAAACAAGAATATAATGTATAACTTTTGTTTCCGACACTCGTTCCTATCCTGTTTTTAAAGTCAAATTTGAAGCTGATGCCAATGCTGTAATATATCTGACAAATAAATCAATTGCATACTGAAATTTGAATTTCATTTATGTTTCGGGCTATTCATGAATTTAGTATATCACCTACTACAATATATATGTACATGGTTTTCTTTAAAACATAAATAGATCTTTCGAAACTATTGAGAATGTCAATATCCGTTAAATGTCGAAATTGTAATTGATTAAAACATTTTTTTTCAACATGATCATACGAATGCCTGCAGCTTCTGATAAAAATTTTAATTTTTTGTCATATTTTTGCTCTTAGTCATAGAAATTATTTTCATTAGATTATAGATTATATGATATACATTAGATTATATTCGTGTGAATTAGGATCTATTTATTTGCATCGGTTCTCGTCGTTTTGAGACTCCCGAGTGAGAGAAAACCGGGTCATTATGATTGTTTTCATTTAATTTTTTAAATTGTTAAAATATCATAACCTACCTTTTGGTAATAAATGCTTATATTCGGGATTATAGATTAAAAAGGGTCACCCTGCGGTGTCCCATTTTAATCTATCACCCAAAATATCTTCTAAAATACTTTATCTACGAAAGAATGGTTTGAACAAAAGTTAACCAGGACCGGGGGGGACAGAGGACTGTACCATTAATTTTGACATTGAGGTCAATTTTGAAGGTCATTTGAGAGTCAAGATGACTTTTTTAAATGGAAACCCCTATTTTTGACTCCGGATTTGAAAAGAGCGGAAAATTTTACGTCAAAAATGTCTTATGAGAAATTTGCTTTTGTGACCTTAGAAAGGTCAAATATCAAGGTAAAGTGTTTAAAAAACGGTCATATGCCCTTTTTTGAAATTAATTGATGTTCTGAGAATAGCAAACCTTTAAGATGCTTTTAACAAGTCGATAGAATGTAAAAATGTGAACCACCTTGACCATATTGACCTGCAGGTAATTTTTCAAGGTCATTTAAAGGTTGAAAGTCAAAAAAAATCTTTTGAAGAGAAGTCGAATGTAGGGAAACTATTTAAAAAGCTCTTAGAACCTTACTTTTAGCGTTACCCGGAAACAACGACGTGGACGTAGTAAGTTCTGTTTCCTTTGTGGTGCTTATTTACCGTGAGTCCCCTTGCCTCTCACGTTTGGGGTGCTTGTTTACCATGAGTCCCCTTGCCTCTCACCAGTGACGCCAACTTTGGCATGTTGAGCTACTGCGCTTGCCCGGCGCAGCGGCCCTCATTAGTCGCTATTGGCGCGCGATTTAAACCGGGTATGATTAACAATTTTTGAAATTAAAGTATATTATTATTGTGAATTGCACATTAATATCAGAAATTACCTAATTTGTAATTTAAGGTTAGAAAAAAATAATAATTCAACACCCTTTTTTTATCGAAATATAAATTTATCTTTTGAATTCGAAGAAAATATGCTATTATTAACGAAATATACGCATGAGTATTTTTTTCTAACCTTACATCGCAAATTACGTAATTTCTGATATTAATGTGCAATTTATAATAATTATCTACTTTAATTCCAATAATTGGTAATTATACCAGGTTTAAATCGCGCGCCAACAGCGACCAATGAGGGCCGCTGCGCCGGGCAAGCGCAGTAGCTCAACATGCCAAAGTTGGCGTCACTGCCTCTCACCATTGCTACCTGTGTTACAATCAACCATGGATGAAATGTTCAAAATGCTCTCCATTGGCTTCAAGACACAAACGTAGACGTCTTTCAAAACCGTCTACAGTTTTGATCAAAGTTTCTCGAGAAATGGCTGCGCAGGCTATTCGAATCCTTTCAATCAGATGTTCTCTTATTGTAGGTCGCTGAGCAAACACTACATTTTTAATATAACCCCATAGAAAGAAATCAGGTGATTTTAGATCTGATGAGCAGGCGGTCCATTCGATTGGACCTCCTCTTCCAATCCATCTCTCATTGAATTGTAAGTTCAGAAACTCACGCACGATGAGTGCAAAATGGTGCTCCGCACCTCCTTTATCTTGTTGCTAAGTTAACGTTCTCCAATAGTCCTGGTAAATGGTCCCTTAAGAACTCTATGTATGTATGTCTGTTAACGTTTCCGTCAAAAAATAGGGTCCAATTAAATAGCCATTTACTATTCCGCACCACACCATAACACTCCATTGATGTTGATAATCCATCGGTCTGTACCAGTGAGGATTTTCGTCCGATCAATAATGACAGTTATGTCTATTGAGCTGTCCATCGCTGTAGAATTAAATTTCATCTCAGAAAAGTACATATCGAAAAAAACTAGGATCATTCTGTACCATCTGCGAAGCCCATTGACAATAATTAAAACGCGCTAAAATATGATGGGGCCTGAGGGCTTGCGTTAGAGTAATGTGGTAAGCATGATAGTTCAGAGATCTTAAAATTCTTGATACTGTTGTACGTGGTATACCTATCCCTATTTCAATTTGTCGAGTACTGATTTGTGGATCAATATGAACGGCTGCTGTAACATTTAGAGCTCGTGCATCATTTTCGCCGTACTCTGTATGTTGGCGTTCACCAAGAAGAATCCCATTGCGAGCTCTTTCAGTCAAATTTCTTATTGTTAGTCTGGAAGGATGTCTTCTATCTGGAAACCGTTCAGCGTAAACTCTTGATGCAGCGGCGTAGTTAACGGGACATTCCCCTAAAATTAGTATCATATCAACGATTTCAGTAGGTAAGTAATCAGCCATATTGCGAAATTTGTTTGAAACCTAGCATAAAAAGATTGACTACTAAATTAAGCTTTTCAACCGGAAAACAAAGCAGAGAATGAAGTGAGCGTCGTCGCTAAAACATTTGAAAAGCCAAAACAAATGAATGCTTACACGCGACCAGTCCTTTCAATCAAAAAACAAATCGGAGAATGAAGTGAACATTGTCACGAAAATAGTTTGAATCAAAAACCAAACGAATGCTCAATGCTTACCCCAAACGTGAGAGGCAAGGGGACTCACGGTAAATAAGCACCCCAAAGGAAACAGAACTTACTACGTCCACGTCGTTGTTTCCGGGTAACATTAAAAGTAAGGTTCTAAGAGCTTTTTAAACAGTTGCCCTTCATTTGACTTCTTTTCAAAAGACTTTTTTTGTCTTTTAACCTTCAAATGACCTTGACAATTTACCTGATGGTCAAGGTGGTTCAAATTTTTACATTCTATCGACTTGTCAAAAGCATCTTAAAGGATTGCTATTCTCAGAACATCAATTAACTTCAAAAAAGGGCATATGACCGTTTTTTAAACACTTTACCTTGATATTTGACCTTTCTAAGGTCACAAAAGCAAATTTCTCATAAGACATTTTTGACGTGAAACTTTCCGCTCTTTCCAAATCCGGAGTCAAAAATAGAGGTTTCCATTTTAAAAAGTCATCTTGACCCTCAAATGACCTTCAAAATTGACCTCAAGGTCGAAATTGATGGTACAGTCCTCTGTCCCCCTCGGTTCGGGTTAACCTTTGTCCGAACCATTTTTTCGTAGATGAAGTATTTTAGAAGATATTTGGGGTGATAGATTAAAATGGGACAACATGTATATTGGAATTTTATAGCTATTTGACGTCATGGATTTCAAATTTCATCCAAAATTGAAACTTCACTTATCAATTTTCGGTTGATAAGAAATACGGACAAATGAAATAAATTTGCAACAAAGGTTTAAGAACTACTTCTCGGAGTAACTTATTCCACTTATTTTAATCTCAAACAGGCCCTTCTACAATCTGTTTAATTTTAACTTATAAATTTCATACCCCTGTGTCCAAATTAATCCTATTTCCTTACCGTGATATTTAGAGTTCCAGCATTCCCAATCCAGCTATATAATATGAATTTGTTAATTAACATTGTGTGTTTTTCAGTGAAGACAAAGCAATTAGGAATTTGCATAGTTGAGAAAAATTTTCTATCGGGTTTTTGCTATTTGATTTTCAACTTGGATAGATAAAAGTCATAAAAAACATTTTTTGTATTTCAAAATCCAAAAACGGCAGAGGGTTGCGTAAGAGTTTTTTTTTTAAATTCATATTTTGTAAAAAAAAAATCTGTTGAGTTCAATTTTGCTGAAATATCTAACAGATTGTGTATATTCAGGAAAAAGTATGTTTAAGATGTGAATGCAATTTTTAACATTGTTCATGACAAATCGTCATAAGCAATAATTTTCGTTCCATAGTTACAGCTGCCAGAAAAATCTAAGAAAATTCAAATTCAAATTAATTGAATGTTAAATATTAAAATGAATCAACAATTATTGCAAATTGAAATAATTCAAATCTATCAATATTTAACATCAATGAATTCTTTGATCGTTTACAAGTTTTTCAATATAATTCAATTCTTCTTACATTATGTCCTTCTGAAATTAGATTTTTATCAATTATTTTAAAACTTTTTGACTATTTTTGTGTGTTTTTTCAGAAAAATACCAATATGCTTTGATATCCTTTGACTGATATTCTACTTTTTAACCAGAAAAAAAGGTCTTGCAAAAAGTGTTAAAGCGTTCTCGATAATTCGGAAAAGTCATCAAAGTTAATATTTAGCACTAATTTAAATACCACATATTTTTGAACGTTAAGTAATTTTGTTTTATACAAATTTCTGTAGAATTGAAAAAAAGATGAATTAGATGTGTTGAAAATTTCATTTATCTTGATATTTTCTTGGATTTTATGCTTAACCATATTTTAATATAACTAACAGTATTAAAACCTTTTAAAAAATCGTAAAATATTTTTATATTCAGAAAGCATTCGCGTGTTTGAATTTTTCAAAACAAATTTGGTTAATTTTGTACTTATAAAAACAAAATTTATTGTAACATATTGCAAAAGTTCCACTTTTATTCGAGATTTTCAAATTTATCAAGAAAGGTCTGATATCTTTCCTAAAAGTATCTTCATATAGTTTCTTGTAGGTGAGCATAAGTGAAAAAAATGTTCTATAACATTATAAATAAATTAACAGACAATAGTTATTTTTCGGTATTGGTAATATTTAGCTCATTCAAGTTCAGGGTTTTTATATGAAATGTGGAAGAAATTAACGTTTTGTTACGATTAATTAAAAATAGATGCTATTTGAAAATTGTTCAAATAATTTCTATAAACAAATTCACAGTGGGGATATTTTTTAACGAATAAGCTCATCTTTTTACGTAGTCAACTAAGAATTCTCAATCATTTCTTTTCGTTTTGAAGTACCATTGAATAACAGAATTCAGGTGTTCAAATTTCAATCACTTTTATTTTTAGTTTATTTACTTTTTTAAATTTTTTCTCATTTTCGAGAAACTCAATATCATTCTTTATGTTATTTATAAAAAGAAGAGCATTAAAAACGCAAATCTTGACAGAAAATTCAGTCTCTCATTTGACCCCATATGCTTATCTCGCCGGCCACCCCTATCAATTTGATCTGCAACAAAATCGTTCCCGCCAAGACGATGCCTTCGGATTCAGTATGATTTTTGTGGTTGTATCTGCAAGTGAAAAAAAATAAAAAAACAGGCAATTCTTCTTTCTGCATTGGACTTATCAGAATACTTCTAAACTCATTATTATTTGATGAGCCATATATAGGATTATATATTTATCTCACGCTTCGCGCTCGATACTGTATTTACCTCGCGCTTCGAGCTCGGTCTTTGGGGTTCCCCCACATTTGTGCACTTTCGAAGCGAATATTTTAAGGATAAGAGAGTGCCGTGAAATCCTGTAAAACTGATTGAGGATTTGAGCTAGACGTCACGATCATAATAGGATAGGTGCAAATGTCATGAAAACTAGCATAGTTAGCATTGTTATCCTTACATGGGAATACATACAATTTTTTGAAAAAAATATTCGAAACGTATAAGTAAGTTATAAATGTATCAATATTAATATTTTGCAAGTGTAGAATGCATTTGCGCAAATATGTATTAGCCTTTTATCGGTTGAAGATCTTTCATTCACCGGAAAAACGATATTCTAATTTTGATACTTTCCCACTAAGTTTAAGAATATTTGAAACCTAAATAGGCGCCAAGAATATATTCTTAATGTACGATGGAGGCCCTCTTACCTTAAGAATATATATGCTTGTCTAATTGTAAGAATTCTCCACTAAGTTTAAGAATAGTTGCATCCGAAATCTGTCGCAGTAATTGTATAATAAGTGACGAGCTCGAAGAAATGCAACCAAATCTGAGGATAAATCGCATGTGCACATCTCTAACTCTATCTCTTTCCCTTCGCAGAGAACGTTAAAGTCAGAAAAGTTTGATGTCACACGCCAACGAATAAATAATGTAGAGAGGTTATGTCTCGGTGTGGTACAACGGTATTCAACCTCACTGTCACATCAGACCTTTCTCACTCTAACTCTTTCTGTAAAGAGAAGCAGATGGATGTGCACACGCAATTTATCCTTAGTATTAGTTGCATTTCTTCGAGCTTCTCACCTATTACGAATTGGAAAAACTGATCGAAAAGCACGTAGCACAAAACATTAAAAGAAACGTTTGGATAGAGCAAGGCGCATTTCGTCCTTTGGTTAGAAAATACTCTTAAATTGAGAATTTCGCTTACTTCATTAAGAATATTACTAAGAATATGCGTGTAAGAATATGACACTCTTAATATTAGAATATCGTTTTTTCGGTGTTATAACGAAATAAAATCAACTATCTAAAATTTTAAGTTATAGTGCCCGATTCTAATCAAATCGATCCGATACTCCAACATTAAATTTGTTATATCTCATTTTATTGTAAATATGTACCAACTATGCAAACCTTCCTGATATTTCCACCTATTCTGTCATAACCATGACGTCATGCTAGACTACTCAATTGCAATAGATGTATGAAACATAACTAAACTTTGATTGTACAGATCATAGACAATATTAAATTACATAATATTAATGTCAGTAATCAATTTATGTTACCACACAAAAGAAAAATTCAATAGTTATGTTGTTCAATATTGTGAAAAAAAATCCGTTTCGAACGTAAAAATTAATGAACAAATATTTTCATTGAAACATTCACATAAATTTTACTTCATATTTTTATGAACATTATAATTATAATTAACGTTTCAAACTAATTTCAGAGTAGATTGAAACGTATTTACACTGTTAGAAAAATCTGTATCAGATTTAATATACATGTATGTGAAGCAAATATGCACTACCGCTTCTGAAAAGTTACATACATGGGTGTAGTGAATTTAATATACATGTGTATTAAATTTAATATACAGGTCGGTATAGCAGTGTGCCTGAAAACTCAAAGTGCTTTCATTTCTTTAAATCTTATCAAATATTCGCTATTAAATTAATAATCTAGAATTCGTCGACTGAATTGTTATTTATAATGGAAGTGCGACGTACGGGTGGAACTTTTTCCAAAATCCAGTCTAAATAGTAGAAATTTAATGCTAGTACAGTTGATTGTAGGTTAGGTCTGTTATTTGTTTGCTTAATTGATCTTTTCGACTTAAAATCCAGTCATGTTTTTGATTAACTGGAAGCAAGTATCATGTTTTATTATTTAGAGTCGAAAATTCATGTTGAGCTTATTTTGAATTTCTGTAAAATGGAATTATCTGATTTTTCTTGTAAGTGATTAACATGAATGTATATGAAATATAATATACACGCTCTTAATGGCGATTACATATGATTGATATATTAATTTTAGTACACATGGGTATATTAAATTTAATATTATTCTTAACAGTGTACATATAATTGTGAGAATGGAATTAAGATACTCATTCTGAAACAGCACGAAGATTTAAAAAAATTATATAGTTGCAACAGAGATGTGTTAAACATAAATAAACTTTCATTATACGAATAATAGCAAATATTTAACTACATAACCTTTAAATAAATAATTAATTCATGTTGCTTGATATAGAAAAATTATAATTTAATCTTTATGCAATTAATATTGTAAAAACAATAATCAGCTAATAATTAAGTAATCAGTTTTCGACATAAAAAGTAATAAAGAATTATTCCCAATTAAACATTTAAATAATGTTTATTTTATATTTTCCAAAAAATTTTCATTGTTATTATCCTTTTAAACTGATTTCAGAAAAAAATAATACCTAATTATGAAAATTGAATTCAGATACTCATTTCAAAGCATCACGAAAAATTACATAATTAAAATAGAGGTATTTTGTGAATAAATAAACCTTTATCATATAAATTATAACCAATATTCAATTACATGTATGTATTTATTAGTATACTCTCTCCCTGTTACGGGTTTGAAAGTCTTCAAAAAACCATTACAAATTTTACATAATCACCTAAAATATAAGCTTAACTTAAATTATTTGTCTACTCCCATCCTTAGCTATATTCAGAGGAAACGGAAGCTGTATCGCCTATCCCATGGTGCCCCAGCAGCCCTTTACCCCACACTATCACTTAATCACTACTCTGCTTTACACGTCTGCTATTAAAACCCAAACTCAACCATATTGTATGTATTGACACCTGTCCTTCTCACAGTGCAGTGATCTAGCTCCTAACCTCACTTTCCCTTTCTCTGTTTTAACTCACACTTCCTTTCTTAAAACACCCAAGAACAGCATTATAACAAAGAACAAAATCATACAACAACGAAATAGCAACCCGCGCGGTAACCTAGCATCAACCCTTACGCACCAAGAGCTAATCTTCCATTTGACAGTTCTTCTTATCCACAAACTCATCTTACTCTACCTTACAACATAACTATACCCAACTCACAAACAGCAATGAGCTTTCCAAAAATATTATCCCTCTTCCATTCTCCTTAGCGTCTCTAAACACGTCCTTTTTCATACTTTGTGCCCTAGCACTTGTCCTTCTAACTATCACTGCCCCCCGTCATTGCTTTTCACTCACTTTTCCTCCTCCTCTACCATGCTCTGCCGCGTTGTTCCTCCTCCCATCTTGTTCTTCTGTCTTCTCTGTTATTGTACCGGTCACTATCATCTCTCCTTCCTACTCTCTCCACTGCCAGATCGTCTCCCCTACTCTCTTCTTCATAAATCTCAAGTCTATTTCCTCCTTCGCCTTTTCCATAATTTTCTTCTCCTTTCTCACGACCACTCCTGGTTTTCCTTCTCCCTTTCAGTTGAGCCCTCTTCCATCCAGAGACCCGAGCCTTTCGATTTTCCTTTGGCGTTAAATACGTCCTTTTTGTTCTCCCATGTCTTCAATTGGAGCTGCATCCCACCGTCTATTTTCTTTGACCTTTCCACTTTTTCCAGAATTTCCATATATGCGGCCAAGAGTCCCACCTCGTTAGTCAGTTCATTATCTTCCTACCCCACTCCCCAGATAACAATACGTGTCGGCACGTGATCGGCCCGACGGGCTGAAGACCAGCGTGCCTGCTAAATGCACGCGACAGGCCGTCAGAGTCGGAATGCTACCGAAGGGTGAACAATGGCAAACAACGGTCCGGCACAATAGACGCCCGACGGGCTTGCAAACGGCGAGGAACGACGAGCCTGCGACTTGCACGACCGCTGCAGGCTGATAGTGCGAGTAGTCTGACACCCGTGAATTTTCGCTCGGATGTGAGTGAAAGTGTGCGATTTGCAAACAATTGTTCATGTTAGCTACAAGCAGATCATAGTTTAGAAAACAAATTGAAAAAAATTATAAGGATTTTTTTAAGTATGCATGCAGTTTCCTAACATGTAAAACCGCCTATTTCTATTTTCTGGATTAAATTTGTTAGTAATTTTTTGCTGTCGATGTCCTTCAAATCAACAAAATTAGCAAATAGCACGAAAGGTAATGAAATTCTGCGTATAATGATATAAAGCCCAGGTTGAAAGAAAAATGTCAATATTATAAAAAGATATATCTTTTTATAATATTGAGATTTTTCTTCCAAATTGTACTTATTATACGCAGAATCTCCTGCATTTTACCGGTCCGATCGATCGGACCGCGGGCAGGCAGATCGCTTGTAGTCGGCGGGCATTTTGCTATCTGGGTCCCAGCACTTTTGAATTCCTTCTCCTTTCCGCTCTCTCTCTTCCTTCCCTCTCAACCAATTTTCCTCTGTAAGCTTCTTCGACTGGCCTATCCACGTTCTGTACTCTTCTTCTGTTTGGTATCCTACTTTTCTCACATCTCTCTTTTCTTTCTTGCTCTTATCTGCCTCACACCTCGCGCTGAGTTGCTCGAACTTCGCTATCATTTTCTGCAGAGTTTTTCGGTGTACCTTCGTCGATCTCCCTTCACTGTTCTACCTCCTAGCCCTGCCGTTCAGCATTCTCTGTACATCCCTTTCCTTTCTCGTTAAATCGTGATCAATAAATACTCCCTTATTCTTTATCCTATTCTTATTTCGCATTACCCCCAACTTTTCTTCCCATCTCTCCAGCTCCACAACCGGCACTTCCTTGTCCTTTCTCCTCTCCAACTTAACTTTACCTACCCTGCCTTAAAGCCATCCTGTGCTCTGTAGCAGCGCTTCACACACCCTCTCTTTCTTCCTGCTCTTTAGCTTCAACCCTTTTATCACAATATTATTCCTCCTGTCTGCCTTCTCTTTTCTCTCCATTCTCAACTCCATTGCCCTTAACCTTTCCCTATCCGTCCTCTTCTCCTTTTCACTCCTACGCTCTCCCACTTTCTCTTCAATCATATTTTCTACCCTCTCCCAAATACCTTTACCCTTGCTCCCCCCACCTCCGTCTCCTGCTTCCATTTCCGTCCTGCCCTCCATTTTCTCAAGCCTTCTTTCCGTCCTTTCCTTCCACATCCTAATTTCCTCTTCCATCTGCTTTATTTCAACTTCCTTTTTTTCCTTTCCCTCTAAGCCTTCTACTCTCTCCCTCAGCTCTTTCACCTCCTTTTGCCAATTCTCATCTCTGATTCTCAAGTTCTCCCTCATGCCTTCCATCTGCTCATCAGCATCCCGAGAGCCTCCTTTACCGAGTTTTCCTCCGGGGGGGGGGGGGTGTCCTCCCGCTTATTTCAAACGGACTCTCTACTACGCTTTTGTCCGGACTCTCTCGGCTGTCTCTCTTCCTCTTCAAGAGATCCTTCCCGTCACTTGGGTTCGACGTTCTCTCCCTTACCTTCTCTCTTCCTTCGTTCTCACCGCACAGTGGGGAAAAAGTACATTTTTTGGTTCAAAATACGATTTCTGCTGAATCTGTGGACCGATTTAGATTTTTTTTTTTTAGAAAAAAGATGAGAAAAATCCGGAGAGAATTTTCAAGGCCGATTTTTTAAAAGATCTCCAGTTTTTTATAAATAAACAAATATATGGTAAAAAAATTACAATTTTTTTAGTTTAGTCCTCTGGCTTCTTAGAAATAGAGTAAAAAGATTCGCAATTAACTCAATTTGATAGTGCAACATTACTAGCAGATTATCCGATAGCGAGCAATAAACAAACAAAAAATTTAATAAACAAATAATCTGTTAAAAGTTCATTTTCGCGATTTTCATTATTTTCATATTATTTTTCCTCGTCTTGTAAGTAGTTCATCGCATAACATCACTATGATGGAAAAATTTCATATTTAAATGATAATTAACAATAATATAAACAAATTTCATTAAAAAATGTGCACTTTGGGTGTGTTTTGAAGAAAAACACCGTTTTTGCGGTCTGTACTTATAATTAGCTAACTCGAGGCAGTTTTAATACCAGAGACAACTGAACAATAATATTTATGATTGTTATAAAAAAAATTGTATAACAAATAAAAAAGGCCGGAAAAAGGTATTTTTTCATTATCAATTGAGTAAAAAATTCCTCAGTTGCATCAACTTTCCAGTGCAAAGATACTAAAGGTTAATTCAATTGTGAAAATTAAACAAAAAAATTTTTTAATAGACAAATTATTTGTTAGAAGTTGATTTTCTTACATTTTTATCATTTTTATATTATTCTTTCTTATCTTGTGACTAATTCATCTCATAACAAATGAATGTTGGGACACTCATGAGTCTGATGAAAGTTTTTCTCCAAGAGTTGATAAGCTAAAGCACATACATTATGGTACGGGGCTTCACCCAGACATTATTTCATCTCCCTGTACTAAATGTTCGTGATTATTCTTGTTCATGTTTTAACAATCGTGAACTGATATCATTTTATACTATTACATAGGTCCTACTAATTGAAATTGCTTTGAAGTTTAATGGTTACTGATCTTCATTTGTTAGTTTTGTGGCGCAAAAAATGACAGTCTCATTGATCTGAAGTTAGGCAAAGAAAATAACGCATGCTTTTGTTTATCTGACTATTTTTCATTCTCATATGCCTGAGCCATTAGTTTCTACTATTTTTCATTCTTCCTGTGTATATATACTGTGTGATCTGTTAATCGCAAGTGCTAGTAAAGACGTAAGAATTCTGTTAGATTACCTTCGCACGGCTAACTTGATAGATAATAAGCAAGTCAATTTGACACGAGAAATCTTGTTGCAGCACTTCATTCCGTCTTTTGAAAAAAAGATGGGAGAGTGCGTTCTGTAATGCAGATAAATTTTCTTAACTGAACAGTGCATGGTTATTATCTGATTCCATCACATCATTGGATCCCACAAAAGTAGGCAGAAGATCTTCAGAGGATTTTGAAACCAGTTATAAATCGAATAAAAGAAGAAAAACACTCTCTCTTGTTGACTAATAGTCTCAAATTGGAATTGAAAATGCTTTTTTGAATAATTTGTGCTCTTCTGGGAAGAGGAGCTCGGCTAAGGAGATAAGAAGTATGCAGGGACGGACTGGGACATCAAAGCGGCCCTGGAATTTTGTACCTAAGCGGCCCTTTTCCGGAGTGGCTTCTAAAAAAAAAGGTCATCGAGGTAGGAGCTGTGTGCATAGAAAATTTTCAATTGTTTCCGCACTCCGGTGAGGGCCCTGAGGCAATGGTCCTGGTGGGCCGTGTACTAAGTGCGGCCCTAGGTATGCCCTCGGCGGCCCTCCAGGCTCGCGGCCCACCGGGGAATCTCCCAAATTCCAGACGGCCAGTCCGTGCCTGGAAGTATGATATCAAGAGTTAAAGATAAAGAACATGAAGAATTTAAAGGACAAATGGAGCCATTTACTTTAGAAGAAGCTATTTCTCTGGCTGAAGACACAAAATTGACGAATCATCAATATGAAACTATTAGACTACAAGATAAAGCACATAATGCTGACATTTTTCCTCTTTATAAAAGTCTTGAGGAAGCCAAGAGAGAGAGTCTTCCTCCCGAAAAAAGCATAACAGTTACAGAGTCTGGGTTGAGGATTGAATTGCAAGATTTGTGCGATCATACAGTGAAGCGTATGTTGGAAATTCCAAATATTTTGTCATCAGATATTGTTGATGGGAAAAATGTCGTTATGAAGGGTCAATATAAATATGGTTGTGATGGCTCATCTGACCAGAGTCAATATAATCAAAAGTTCTGTGGAGCAGAAAAATCAGATGCAGGAATATTTATGATGTCAATGGTGCCATTATGAATAATTCAAACTTGTTCCCATGAGCATGATAAGAATTGTTTGGAATGTGCAAAGCCCTTGACAATTTGGAAGAACGAGAATCCTGGATCTACAAGATTATGTAGGCTGATCATGTTTAACATGCACCAGAAACTAAGGAACGAACCACGACAGAAATAGAGTTGATGGAAGACAAAATCAGAAAACTCAAACCTACAAAAATAAAAGTACCGAATAGTCGTTGTACCATATCTGTCTCATGATTTCGCGTTGACAATGGTAGATGGAAAGGTGTTTTAGGCTCTTTCTGGAACTCCTTCTGCTGCCATATGTTACTTTTGTGATGCGAAACTATCGCAGATAAACGACTTACATAAGCTTGTAGATAAAACAGAGAAGGTACAAAATTTCAGGTACGGCTTCCACCCTCACACTCCACTCACACCTACCGCACAAATTCCGTAAACTCCTCTCACCACCTGTCACTAAACACGTTCTCACTTCCGCCACCAACATGCAATTATATATGAATGTGTGTGTGTGTTTCATTTTGAAAATTCAATTCATATATAGTCATTTGAGAACATAACACACACTTTTCAAAAATTATAATTAATCAATTTGTTCAGAAAATAAGAAGCATGGAACTATAACTTCCATTAAAAAATGCAATTAATTTTTTCTTTATATTTGTTCAAGTAGATTGTACTTTAAAATATATAACTGCGGTGGCGAGACGAACTGAGGCCATTTTGTCATTCATATAATCCAATCGAGTAAAATATAGTCGATACAATAATATCGTCCGAAATACAGGATGTCCCAGAGCATCGTATAAACAGTCGTGTATGCGTGAGCGGCAGTCTAAAGTAGTGTAGTATTGAATTCGTCGCAGACTGTAACCACCTATCTCGCGACCCTGAGATAGGTGGTCACAGCCTGCGACGAATTCGATACGGCGATTCGGCCACAGTCTCGTGCACCCTGAGGACACACAGCGACCCAAGGACGACCACCTTCTGCATTTTCCCCGCAAGTGTCTCAGCATTTTGTTCACAGGCGGGGATGCTTTTCCGGATATTAACCAGTGAAAAATTGGCACCTCCAAGAGCGCCGATGATGAAGGCGACCAGCTTAACAGAATATTCCGGGTATAACGGTTGCAACACCCTTGTAAGGTCTTTATACCTCTCTTTCTTCTCTTTCTCCTTGGCTGTGACGTTTTTGTCAACTAGTGCCGAAAATTCGGTTACGAACATGGTTCGTTTCTCGAAGTCAAGGAGAACTATGTCAGGTCTGGAGTGCGCAACAGAAACAGTTGTCGAGAATATGAAGTTCCAGTATATGCGGCACTGCTCATTTTCGACAATTGACTCTATTTCTCTACGAGCGTTTAGCGGAGAGGTATTTGGGCTAATGCCGTAATAGTGACAGAGATGGTAATAGAGCACTCTTAGTGTCGCGCTGTGCCTTTGGATGTAGGTCGTTCCCGCATGAGTTGTACAACTAGATAGTATGTGCCCTAGAAGCTCGAGGTGTGCATGACACGCTCTGCAGCTATCATCGGGAATGTCTTGGCTCAAAATGTGGCGACGGTATGCTAGAGTGGAACTGACACCATCTTGACATGCCAAAATGAAGTCCTCCGTGCCCGACTTCAATCCGGGTGATCTAAGGAAAGCAAACGTTAGCTCATACGACATCGACTGATCATCCACATTTCTGTGGAAGATGCCGTGCATCCTCATGTCGAGGAGCTGTTCGCAGAAGTTTTTCTCCTGTGTTTTCTTAACCCGGGCCTTGAGGAGTTAGTATTCAAGATGGATAAGATTTGATGCAGTTTGCTCACCCCTGATATTGAAGTCAAAGCCGAGTGTTTCAGCAGCTTCTTCCGCTGCTTTGTACAGAAACGCCCCTTTACCCACTTCTTCGTGTTTCCTGACCATTTTAAGAAGAGGGTCTTGTCCATTTGCGACTATATGTGCTGTACCCAGGATAATTCTGTTGTGAAGAAATTTAAGATTCAGTATTCTGCGACCACCTTAACGGTGTGAGATGTAAAGTCGAGGGATCTGAGCTCGTCCTTCGTCCATGGAACTACTCCAAATGAATAGAGTACTACTGGGACGGCAAGCATGTTCGTTGAAGATACTTTGTTCCTCACCGACAGTTCAGAAGACCATATTCGTCGAATGAGACGTTTGTATCCAGTCGGGGAGTATCCTTTATGGACATCACGTCCTGAATGCGGCTCTTTGGCACGCCCAGGTGTGTATAGGTCCCTCCAGTGTAAAGGTGTCGTATAGCGCTTCTGTCAAGGAGCTCAGGGATCTTCGGGGATGCCATTAACTTTTCCTTTCTTTAAATTAACCTTGGCGCATTTCTCTAACCCGAACTCCATTCCAATCTCTTGAAAGTACTCTTTGACAATTTTTTGAGTTAGATGTAGTTTCTCTTTATTGATAGCATAGATCTTAAGATCATCCATGTATAATACAGGAGTTACCTTATGCTTTCGGTTTCCAGGTTTGCAACAGAGGTACCCTTCGGAATGGCGAAGTGCGAGAGGTAGTGGCAATAATGTGAGGCAAATGAGGAGAGGGCTCATGGTGTCGCTCTGAAACACGCCTCTCTGAAAGGCGATACTGTTAGTGATCACACGATGTTTCCCAGATGAGAGAGTAAATCTGGTTTTCCAAAGTGGCATTAATCTCTCCATGCACCACAAGATTTGTGGACGAACCTTTAATCTTTGCAACAGACAGATGGTTAGTCTATGGGAGGCTGAATCGCAAGTTTTCCGGTAATCAATCCAGGCCATCGATAGGAATCGCTGATAGGATGCTGCGTCTTTACAGACACATCTTTCGATGAGCAAGTTTACCCGACATCCTGCCACACAGGTCCAACTATCCGAACAATCCTATCACTTAGGACAGCTGTGAAGATCTTATACAGTGTGTTCAGACTTTTTAGATTTTTCTATTTCAGATTTTTAGGGTCAGCAAAGTTGCCCGTCTTCGGCAGGAGCACTGTGCGCCCTTCCTCCAATCACTCCTGACTAGGCTGTTCCGACTTTAGATATGAGGTGAAAATTCAGGCCAGATGCTGGTGGGTTGAAGGAAACTGCTTACACCAGAAGGTCTTGATACCATCTGCTCCCGGAGCGGAATAGTTCTTCATGCCTCTTAAAACGTTTTTCACCTCCTCAGTAGTGATAGGTGTGCATTCCTTCTCAAGTGTTATGAGGGTATTGCACAGCTCCTTGAAGCTATTTATGTTCTTTGAGCCGTCTTCAAGTGGTTGTTGAACTTCGCAGACTTCTCTCCAAAATGCTTCTACCTCCTCTGGTTTGGGCGGATGGACGACAGTAAGTGGAGAGTCTTGGATGAGTTTAGATGCGTCAGATAAAAACTTTTGATTTCCTCTGACCCACCTCTTTCACCGCTCTAGACTTCTCCTATCGTTACATAGTACTTGTATTCTGTCAACAATATGTTGCCTGATGGTCAATAGCTTTGACTTTTTGATTGTTTGATGACGGATCCGCAATTCGCGCGTCAACTGTCGAACCTTGGCAGCGAAAGTTCTGCCAGATGTTATGTAGTCAATCACACACTGGTTGCGGGACGCCTACTGTCTTGCCCAGCCTATCTTTGTGCTGAGTTGATGTATTCGTCTTTTGGTCTTGTGATCAACCGTTGGTTCTCTTTTATGGTTTGCATCCGCCAAAGCTCTCGCTGTGCTCTCTTAAATACTGAGGCGTTTTATGAGCATATTCCGGGTGCATATTGACCCAACGGTCATGTAACCTCTTCATCAATCCTTTTCGCGCCGGTGAGCTTCCTTGCCAAAAGGTAAGGATGTCCCTCGTGAGTTTGTCCTACCATTTAAATCGATGTCCTCGCGTTTGTCCGGGGCCAATGCCTGGTCGTCGCCTCGGTTCGTTCCTATTGCCACTCCCAACTGAACCATGGCCTCCATACGAGAGAGGCCTATTGTAGGTGGCACTGCGCTATACTGGTGTCGTATCCGCATAATTCGTTGCATTGGGGAGTTAGCCCAAAGCAACGTGGGTGGATATGCGGAGGATTCGTTTAGATAGAACGACTAGGATTCAGAAGCATAGGGCTATCTTATATTTTAGAGACAATAGAAAAGGATTGAATTAGATAGGAAAATAGGAATTGAAACAGATAGAAGAAATTTTATATTGCCTAGCAGATGAAAAAGAATAGATGTGGATAAGCGTAGAATTTATGTGGAAAGAAAGGGCTGACTCATCTTAAAGAAAGATAGAAAAAGATTCAATTAGATAGGATAGACTAAGGACATTATTGGATATAATGGATCTACAGGATATAATTGGATATAATGGATATATATCTTATATTTTTTGTAATTTGTTGGAATCCTGGTTCCATTTTCCGGATAGGGTATGATGCTGCTCCTTTGCAGACACATGTATCGATCAACAGGTTCTCCCGACATTTTGCTACGCCTTTCTTTGATCCGCGTTGTTCGTGTATTTCTTGCCACACAGGTCCGATTGTGCAAACAATGCTATCATTTAGGATAGCTGTGAAGATCTTATACAGTATTTTCAGACATGTTAGTCGACTGTAATTCTTCGGGTTGGCTCAGTTGCCGATCTCTGGAAGGAGTACTGTGCGCCCCTCCACCAACCACTCCGGAATAGACTCTTCCGAATTTAGATTTGAGGTGAAAATGCAGGCCTGATGCTGGTGGGTTGAAGGAAACTTCTTCCACCAGAAGGATTTGATACCATCTGCTCCTGGAATGGAATAGTTCTTCATGCCTCTTAATACTTTTTTTCACCTCCTCGGTAGTGAAAGGTGGGTATTCTTCCTAACGTGTTATGAGGGCACTGCCAGTTCCTGAAAGCTGTTTATATTCTTCGAGCCGTCTTTAAGTGGATGCTGGACTTTGTAGACATTTCTCCAAAATTCTTCGACCTCCTCTGGTTTGGGCGGATCGTTAAAAGTAACTGGGGAATCTTGAGAAAGTTGAGATGGGCCAGAGAAAAATTGTTGGTTTTCTCTGACCCACCTTTCTCTCCGCTCTAGACTTCTCCTAGCGTCAGACAGTGCCCCTATTCTGTCAATAATATGCTGCTTGATGGTCAGCAGCTTTGACTTGATAAGCGTATGATAACGGATCCGTAGTTCGCGCGCGAACTGTCGAACATTGGCGGTGAAATTCCTGCCGTATGTTATGTAGTCAATCACACACTGAATGCGGGACGCATATTGTCTTGCCCAGCCTATTTTTATGGTGAGTTGATGCATTCGTCTTTTGGCCTTATGATCAGCCGTTGCTTTGTTTTAGGGTTTGCATCAGCCAAAGCTCTTGCTGCATTATGCACGCCACATTCAATAGTCGAGAGGTCGGATTCTCCGGAAAAATCTCCACGAAACTCGTCATCCAGTTCAACCATATCTTTGAGCTTCAAGGAAACCTGGACGTAGATGTTTCTCCGGGTCCTGAAGCATCGCTCTTTCCCCATTGGATGCCTGCCCGCGGTTGGTGTCAGTATTGCCTCTCTTTCTATGTTACCGGCTTGTTCTGGCTGCAATAGAGTAGGCGCTCCGCTTACTTAGCCCCTTTTTCGGAGTTGTTCGGCATGGTTTCGCAGACGTTGATGCGAAAAGTGCGAGATCTCTGGGTGTTTCTCGCACCACAGAACATGCAGTTGTGCCATGTAACTTTCTCGTTCAGGGACCATACTGATATCGTAGCACTCAAGGAATCCGTCATTGAGTCGATCCATCCACCCAAAAGTATTGAGATTCCGCCAGTCCATCGCATTGACTCCGTCTTGATTGTCCCCCCAACTCTAGGGATGTCGGCATTGTTGTCCGACCCATTGTCGGGAGCCCTGCGCGTTCGATGGTTTTTCACTACACTTACTACAATCATGTTGGGCGTTATCATTGTTGTTTCCACGAGTAGCTAGAGAAAGGGGTTTGTCCATCCTTATGGGGCCCTGCATGCAAGGATAAGGCTGCAGCCTTATCCTTGCCTTGTCGTACTCTGAGAGGTCACCCGATATCCCAGAGTCACCGTTCGCGAAACCTCACCCCGATGCCATTCAGGTTCTAGTACAGTTGTTACGCCTCCGCTTGAGGCTAATTCCTTCGGAACCACCCCTGGACAATTATTGTCCGCGACTGACTATTAATTATTGTAACTATACACTGAAAAGAAATGTTTGGATCCAAAGAAATGCATTTCTATTCACATAAGCCATCTATTTCCATTCACCTAAGCCAAAAAACCGTTTACATAATTGTTCTGAATATTGTTTAAAAGCAACAAACTCGTGCATTTATTCAAAGAAATCATTCCTTTGGGCGCCATTTCTTTCAGATAAAGAAATATTTATTGGCCTCAGAATATGAGATAATTAACTCCAAGAATCCTTAAAGAAAATCTCTTAATCTTTAAAACTAAGAACCTAGTTTCCTTGAATCTCGCTTTCGCATCCAAAGAAATATTTCTTTAGGTCAATGATTTTGAGCCTTTGAATTGAAAAACATTCTACTTCAAATAAGTAATTCATCGATGCGTGAAACAAATATTTAGGTTTCTTTGAATCAAAGAAATATTGACATAAATATTAATTGAGTGAAATCCAACCTCACACTCTTCGATAATTGCCTACTTTCGCCACTCATCAAGTACAATACTGTCCACATCAAGTCTGACGAATTCGATTTAGGTTCTAGTTTTCATTGTGCATTACCTCATGTGACAGAGTGAGGTTAGAAACCCACGATCAATTCAAGTCAAGTTCTCCTTAGGTTTGTTTTATTTAGGATTATTTACTTTATTCCACTCCCTGAGGAGTGGAATAATGTAGATTTGAAGAACTTCTCGGAAATTAGCTTTTTTCGCGAGTCTTCGGATACGCTGAAAATCGAAGTTTCGCGTGACGTGGTGTGAACAGTAATTTGTTCACTTAAGTAATTATTTATTCATTTGGAAGATATGTTTCTTTTTATAAATAGACTAAAGCGATTTTTGCCCAATAAACATTTCCTTCACGTGAAAAAAAAAATATTTTTAAAATAACTTCACACATCATTCATTCGAATACATATTTTGGTAAAATTCTTTATTTGTACCGAGTAGTTCAGAACATATGACGCCAGGTGCGCAGGGTTTATGGTCTCACAACAGAAATAAATTCTCCAATCTTTAAGTTAGCCATACTTTTTCACCGTATATATAATCTGAAAAATTGTGGTGATTGGTCTTTATTGGTCTTTCGAAACATTTGTCAGTTGGTCTTGCTTGAAATTCTTTTTCCTATTGCGCGAAAATGGAAACAAATGTATTATTATAAATTATAATCATTATAATTGTATTAATTTTTTTTTTTGAAAATGGTCCTGCCTAATTTTTGTACTTTAAGGCCATGTAACGAGTGGTTCACGTGACCGGATTCCTACCTTACCGACACTTTTCTTATTTGTAAGCTTATGTTCACACGAATAGCCACATCGAGTTGAAAATTTGGGATAATAAATAAGAAGTACTAAGAAAT
>CAKNXH010001393.1:179998-201300 GCA_932178445.1 Andricus quercusramuli
GGTCCTAAATTTTTATAATTATGAAACAAATTTTTTTTGTTGAAACTTTTTTTTTCTTTTTTTTTTTATTATTAAAATTTAGGACCAGAGCAGCATTTCTTAGTGCTTCTTATTTTTATCCCAAATTTTCAACTCGATGTAGCTATTCGTGTGAACATAAGCTTACAAATAAGAAAAGTTTCGGTAAAGTAGGAATCCGGTCACGTGACCCACTCGTCACATGGCCTTAACTATTCAAACATTTAAAACGATGGAAGAACTTTTTCTATTTGAGTGAATTGTTCTTTGAATCAATTAATATTTCATCAACTCTGTTACGTGTTTTTTTAACAATGTGCTTATTTGAATTAAAGAATCATATATTTAGGTAAAAAGAAAGCTTTTAATCAGTCCGAGTTACATTTGTTTGTATGTAATAATTACATTTTTGAACTTACACCATACTTCTTTACATTACCGAACTCACCTATCATATCAAATACTTATTGCCCAATTAGTTTAGACTTTTGTCACTGGAAAAACCGGGGGTGGCGATTTTTTGACGCAGTTGAGTTTCCCCCGCGAAGCAGATAAAGAAATCACAAAATTGTCCAAGAAATAATTACCGGAAGTGTCCGCCATCTTGGGTTTTGTGCTTTCGTCGATTTTCACGCATATTTTGCATTTCTCGATAAAAAGGGTAAAAACAAATTTGTAAAGATTTTGATTCTCTACCATTTTTATCTGAACGATATTGTTGTAAATTGACGACAAAGAGAACGACGATGATCTTCTAAGCGATTCCCCTGTGGACCCAGAGTTGAGTTGCACTGACAACGAGGCCGAAGCTGCATGTCAAAATCAGACTGAAACACAATCTCGATACAATACCGACGTTCAACATCCAACAAAAGGATTTAGATTAAAATAAAGTCGCAAATAACCATTCGATTTTAATAAAGATAAAAAATATAATGAAAAAAAAAAAACCTGTGGATTAGGTCCACTGGGGAAACTACATAAGAAAACAAGCCGAGACTTCTACCTCTGCGGTAGTGTGGAAATGAGTTACGAGTCATTTCCGTCATGCCTCTGTGTTGAGAGCATTCCCGACCATGATATACACATCGCACGAAAAACTTGTTCGTACAAAAGTTGTTGGAAATTGAGTCCTCTGCATTTTTTCTATTTAAATATGTCACTTATTTTCAATCCAAATAGTCAAAAAGTGCAAAAAACTGCGCCACTTTCCTAATTTACCACACTTTTTGCTTATTGTTAGCAACAAATAATTTTTTTACAACAATATTGTCCAGATAAAAATTGTAGAGAATCAAAATCTCTACAAATTTATTTCTTTCCTTTTTTATCGACAAATGCAAAATACGCGTGAAAATCGACGAAAACACAAAATCCAAGATGGCGGACACTTCCAGTGATTACTTCTTGCACAATTTTGTGATTTCTTCATCTGCTTCGCGGGGAAAACTTAACTGCGTCGCAAAATCGCCGCCCGCGTTTTCTCTTTCTTATATCGAATTTGATCTATAGTCATTGGGCTACCATGCATCGCCCTCACTTTTCTGATTTTCTTAGCGTCCAGCCGGTGAACTAATCCGACAGTTGGCGCTCCAATCAGGACGGCTGACATTTGTATTATGTTGCATGGGCAAAACTTATAATTAATTTAAAAAATGAGTTTTATCGGAGAAATCCATAAGAAGAATCAAAGAATGTATAGTACAATGAAGATTCTATATTTTGTAATAAGTTTGTGCAAAATAACAAGTGTGGAAAACATGGGATATAACTGTATAGCTTTTGGTTGCAACTCGGGCTACGACAATAATAAGGAAAATAATCATTTTTCCCTCGTACCAAAAGATCCGGATAAACCATTTTTAACCCATTCATTTTGAAAATGTTTAATTAAGAAAAGGGTCAATTTTGTAATATCCAGCAAGGTTAAACTGCTTATATAAAATGACCAATTATAAATAAAATAAAATTTCAGAGAGGTAAATTTAATGTTTAAATGTTATAATTTTAATTGTTCTTTTAAAAAAAAAATTGTATTCGTAAATTAAATTTTTGAATTTTTGTTATAAATAACAATTAAACAATGATCCATTCAGGAAAAATTCTAGTAAGTTAAAGAGATATTTGGATGTTTTGAAAATATTCAAACATAATTTTAAACTTGTAAAGTTTCCAAAAAATTATCGAAACAAAACATAAGTTCTTGAAGATTTCGAAATTAAATTTTGAAGCTTTTAAGTATTTTGAAAAGTTTGAAAATAATAAAAAAGTTTTTCACGAGATTCTTGGGAAAATTTAAAAATAACTTTTTATTCTAAAAGAATAATTGTAACAGAATATTAAAAAAGATTTCAAAAGGCATCCACAATTGTCAAAAAATAATTTGGGATATTTGGAGTGATTCCTTTTTTAAAATTTTCCAGGATCTAATAAAAGTTTTAGAAAAAATTAGGATCATTTTTTTAAAAACTTCAAATTTTTGGAAGAATTTCAAACATTATTAGAAATTTGAAAACATTCCACAAAATTTAGAACAAAATGTACATTTTTTAACATTATGAAATACAATTTTCAAGCTGTTTAAGGATATTGAGAGGTTTCAAGACGATACCAAATTTTTTTTAAGATTTCTGTAAAAATGTTTGATGATTTTTCATTTAAATAATAATTTTAAAGGAATAATGAAAATAGACTTCAAAACAATGTTTGATGTATGAATAACAGTTCAACAATTATTAATTTTGAAGGACCTAAAATGAATATAATCTTATATGTGAATCAGTCCTACCTGGGAGCGAAATTCGGTCGAATGCCAGAGCTTGACCATCAGCCCAAAGTAGGGCCTGCTTTGGTAACCCATATACGGTAACCAGAGTTGGGACGACTAAGGTGTTTTCAAGCTGCCATGATCCCACCGAAGTTGACAACTGACGACGGTGGCGGGCGAAAAACCGACTGTCGGCCCAATTCTGGCCCAACTTTGGGCCGACCATCAGATGAACTGTGGCAGATTGGTCGATACGACCGCAAGATATGGTCGGTCCGATTCTAGATACAGCAGTCGGTTAGCCACAAGTCACCATGATGCACCCGACGGTCGGTCCAACCTTGGCCCGAGTATGGGCCGACCGTCGGATAAACTCTGGTTCATTGCCATCGGCATAACATTGGCTTGTACAAGTCATCGTGATGCACCGGACTCTGGTTCATTATTTCAAAACGACCGAAATTTGGGTACGAATAGCTGGATTTTTGTGTAGACACACCTATATTTGTACCGAAATTTCGGTACACGTAAACACTTCCTTTTTTTAAAATTCTAAATTCCATCTTCATGATAAATCGTAAATGTTTCAAAAATTTACATTTGATGTAATTCTTAATCGTTGTAAAATAGTCTGAAACACCTAAGAAGCAAAACGTTACACGAAAGTTAAAAAAAAATTGTTATTGAAAAAGTTGTCGCAGTACGCGATAAAATTTCTAAGTTCCGTAGATGCAAATTTTAAATGCTTATTAAAAATGACATTTTATGTCATTATCAAAGTTGCAAAATGGTCTAAAACGCGAAAAAATAAAATATTCCATGAAGAAAAATCAGTCAAAGTGGGTGCCAAAAAATTTTAAAACAATTTTCGAACGAAAATTGTTGGAAAAAAATGTTCTGGAAACAAATTGTAAAGAAAAAATCTTTGGAAAAAAATTGTTTAAGGAAAAACGTTTGAAAAAAACTGTTTAAAAAAATGTTTAAAGAAAATGTAAGGGTTTCAGCTCGGGGCTACGACACCCTCAAAATTGTAATCGGTTCAAATTATTTATTTAAAAATTATTTAATTCATATACCCGCTAACACTTAATTTCTTCTACGTCTACGTGTTTGTCTACGCCTACGTCTACGTGACCTACAAGACATTATGTACTTCTCACATATTTAATAAAACTCACTGATGAGGTACACCATTGTGTGCCGAAACATTTGAAACACTTAATTAGTTTCAATTCAACTGACCCTAAAGCCAACAACGTTGAAATTCTCTAAGATTTTTCAACATTTAAAAAACATAAAAAATATAGTTTCAAGGTATTTATGTGTATGATGAAATTAAAAAAATTAAAAATCTATAATGTAACTCTATATTAAAATAATTTGGTTTTGAAAAATAAAACTTACCATAAACGGTTAATTTTTGCTACTTCTATTTAAAAATTTCATCTTCACTTCACGTATTGATCCTGTAATATGACAAACTTCACTCGCTTCAAACATTTTATCTTCTTCAGTTAACATTTTCTGTATTTCTCAAAACTTTTTCTTTTGTGGTAGAATATTAATTAATTTCTTTTCTTCAAGAATAGTTTTATAATGTAAAAAAATCTGATGTTCTTTGTCACTGCCCTTTAACTAAAACTGAAATTCTTTTTGTTTTAGAGAAGGGTTATTTTTATTCGACGATTTCCCTATGCATCGTTTTCTCATCCTTACCGGTGATAATATTTATATGTTTAATGTAGAAAAAATCATAGTGCAATTTTACTTTGTAGCTAAAACATATAATAAAGAAACAAAAAATAAAAGTCAGTTTGAAATCACACATTGTTTTTCATGGGAGGTGTATTTCAAGAATCCTTGCCCATTGTGCTATTTTCATGGGAGGAGCACCTGAAAATACCTCAGGAGCAGTTCGTGCTAGCTGAAATCTACCTAATTTTACACCTTTTACCCCTGGCGCAGTTCAAGGTTTACGTTTGGCAGGATGGTTGACCACTGGCGCAATTCGAGTGCGCCCTCCAGATGCCGGCTCGACCACGAAGCTCTCTGCTACAGGCCCAACCCTGTAACCCAGCATATTTCCCTAATTTTTTTCGCACTTTCTGAGGAACCAACTAATTTTTTTACAAAACCTCAACTCTAGGGCAGTGGTCGGCACGCTCTGGACCAAGTCAGGCTACCCTGACGGGCCTAACCAACGACCTATTATCTGGTCAGGTACCTGCGAGCTTGGGCAGACCAACCCTTCCTTCAGGGGACCTTTGTTGGAAAATGGGAAAAAAATTTCTTGATTCTGCAAGTCGCGATTTAGAAGAAATATATTTGGAATCTACGTATTTTTCCGATTCCAACGACATGCAATTTGTCTATAAAGGTTGACAATTTGAGAAATATCTTATAGCATTAAATTGAATATCGAGCTAAAGTTTTTTGATATTAAACTCCTTCAAATTTTCAACTTTCTCAGGCAAGTAATATATCATTGGAGTCGGAAAAATTTGTAGATGCTCATTATGCTATTTTGAAATCACTAGTTGAAAAATTGAAAGTTTTTTAATTTTCTTACTTTGACCTGCCTGTGGACAAAAGACTCCTGTTGAAGTAAGCTCACCCACCTGAGGTCCGTGAATAGAACGAAAAGTAGCAGAAAAAATGAAGCCGGTAGGGGCCTGACCATACCTGAAAAGTGAGCAAAAAGTTTGCTGACCACTGCCCTAGGGGGCACTTGACTTCAATGAGTTTAATAACAGAGTAATAACACTAAAACTGCCGTCTGAGTTAAATCTCAGTGCTCGCTTCAGGTTCTCTCGTAAGTTTTCTATTTTAATTCGTATATCCATAAAACAGGAAAGGTCATCTAACTTTTTTTATAAACTTGAAAAAAAACCGAGAAATGACCGGGAATTGTTTTCCTTGATTAAAACGGCCACTCTGAATTAATAATGAAAAAATATTATATAAGTATTTAATTTTACCATCATTCTGCTGCTAGTTTCCGTGACGATTTTAGAATGATTAATTACTATTAAGCTTATTATTACTAAAAAAAATATATTTCTGGTCCAAATTTGGAAACAGTTTCAAGTTTTTTATTATTGTATGCTTTTCTCTCATGCATTGAAATGCAAAAGCCAGCCGTCCTGATCGGAGCGCCAACTGTCGGATCAGTTCACTGGCAAAAATAAGACATATAATTGAAATTCAATCAGACAACACGATTCTTATAAATTCTATTTCAAAATACCAGGAAATAATCAAGGAAGTAGAAGAAGCTAACGTGAAAACAAAAAAGTCCTCACTGGATTACAGACGCCTCAATCGATACGATGTTATGTGTATTGGAGAAGCTAAAAAACTAATTGTGCCAATGAGTGAAGCGACAATTGACATTAAATAAATACTATATGACGAACGATGAACCTTTTGACGTTATTAATGCTGCGCATGTTGAGTGCGGTCATGGTGGTCGAAATAGATTAGAGAGAGCTTTATCTGTTAAGTACGCGAATGTTACGAGAGCAGTTATTTTGACTTTCCTCAAACTGTGTGTTATATGTGAAAAAAGCAAAATCATCCTAATGCAATGTAATTCAAAATTTCATGGCTCTAATTCCTGCTGCAATAAGTAATTCATGATTGTAACGCTGTATTTTTTATTTGAATTTGAATGATTTGTATGTGAATATTTCATAATGTTTGATGCAGGAATTAATATTGTAAGATAAGAGTGAAAAATTGAATGATAAAGTTTACATATATTAGAATAATATTTCAAACCTTTTTTATAATCAGCTTAAGGGTTCGCATGAAATTTATTAATTATTTTTTTATTATAATTATTATATATAATTTTAATTCATTTTAAACATTATTTGAATAAAATGAATGAAAATTATACCTAACTTTTTTTGCTGCATAGAATTTTTTCGCCGGGGTATATACTACAGTAGGACCTCTCGGATCGGACCTCGAATTTTTAAGTTTATAAGTTTAAAAATCTAGATATTTGATGATTATCTATAATTTTGTAACTATTTTTTAACGTCGTATAAAAATTACAAGTTGATATTAATAATTATACTCAACTTCAAACACAAAACGTTTCGTACATTGCCCGACACCGCTCGGGCAATCTGCGAAACGACCGGTCAATCCTAGGTTTGCCCGCACTCCGGGCTTTGTCCACAACACATACACCTACACGATCGATGCATGGGGCTGCTTATTCATTAAAGTCAATAAAAAATCTCTTCCGCTCAACGAATATTTCACAGTCTCAAGTAAATATTTTTATGCCTTCAGCATTGCATTCCTTAGATCCAAACAAAACATTTCTCTAATCTGAAGAAATATTTCTTCAGCCACATTCTACTCTACCATTTAGCTGATAATCAAACAATTATCAAAAAAACTGTATATATATGCAAATTGGGTCATTTGACTTACTAATAACCTGAAATGTGTTTCATGCTTATGCCACTTCAAAGCAAAAAAACACCTGTCATGTTATTTGCGTTTCCTGAAGCGCAGATAAGAAACACTAAAGCCTTCCACTTGTCAGTGTGTGGTGTAGATTTACATCTATATAAATGCGATCTTTTCAAAAATTATCATTAAACGTTAGTGAAATTGTTCGAGAATCATTTATAAAATGAGGTTGTTTGTTATTGCTCTAATCGTTGCCTTTGTGGTCTTCAGCATACGTCTTGGTAATTATAAAATTTGTAGTTATATTTCCTTAAAAACAAAAATTATTAAAAGAAATATTATATATACATACATGCTAGGATGGCTCACAAAAAACTAGCTTTTATTTTTCGGCGGCCTTATCGCGATAATTTGTTTCTCTGGGTGCGAAAAAGTACTCTTCTGAATTTTTCAGATTGTTAACAAATTGTTTAGAGTTTTTATTTTATTCTTTTTATTAATGAGATATTCTTTAAAAATCGTAAACTACGAAAATCTTAATTTTTACCAAAAATTACAGTCGATAACAGGGATGGGTTGTAAGTATTTAATATAATGATAGAAATATGGCCCTGCAATGATACAGTTCCATAATAACTTGATAATTTTGAAAAGCACTCTCATATTTCAGACATTACACTCTTTCCCCAATTCCCCCTTTTTGAAGAATTCTTCTTTTTCCCCGATTTTTAAGAAATTTTCCCCTCTTCCTCTTTTCTTGTTTTTTTTCGTTTATATGCGAATGGAATTAATAGAAAAACAATAAAAAAATCAAAATATTCTTGGTTGAAAGTTCATTATTTTGAATTAAAAAGTCCACTATTATATTTTTGGTACGGAACTCGTCTCCTTCGCTTCAAAATTCGACTGTTTTGTTGAAAATTTAATTATGTTTCTGAAAATTCATCTGTTTTAATTCAAAATTCAATTATTTCGTTGAAAATGCATGCATTTTGTTAAAAATTTATATTTTTTGGTAGAAAATTGATCTTCTTTGTTAAAAATTCATCTTTTTGGTTAAAAATCCAACAACTGTGTTGAATGTTAAACTGTTACGTCCATAACTGATTTTTTTTAAGATGATTTATAATTTCATTTGAAAATTCATCTTCTTGGTTGAAAATTAAACCATGGAGTTGAAAATTCAACTTTATGGCTTAAAAATGTAACTATTTTGGTAGAAATGTCATCTCTTTTGGTTAAACATGCAACTGTTTTCTTGAAATTGAATGTGATTCGCTTATGGTTTCAACTGTTTTGTTCAATAGTCGTATTTTTTGGTTGAATTCAGCTGATGTTCATTTTTATTGACATCTGTTTCGGTTAAAATATCAAATATAACATTTTCTGTTTAAAATTCTTCTTTTCTGTTGAAAGTAGAACTATTTTGTTGAAAATCAATTTTTATTTCAGATTCGTCACATTAGTCAAAATTTCATATCTTTGGTTAAAAACTTCAATATTTGGCTGAACATGTGTGTTTTTTAGAATGAATTCTTTAAACTGGAAATGTAACTATTCAATTTTTGGTTTTAAAACTGATATCTTTATTTAAAAAATTAACCTTTCTAGATGAAAATTCAACTATTTGGTTAAAAGTTTACGTATTTTGTTGCAAATTCTTTTTTGGTAGAATATTAATCTTCAGGGTTAAAAATTTGTCTTTCTGGTTGAAAATTCACCTACTTGGTTGAATGTTGAACTTTTTTGTCAAAAGCTCATTAAATTTGTTTTGAACATTCATAATTTTATTTGCAAATTCATTTATTTTAGTTTCAAATTCAACTACTTCTTTTGTCGTTGAACCGCTTTGTTATAAATCCATTTTTTTTAAGATTCATCATTTTAGTTAAAATTTACTCTCTTTGTTTGCAAATTTAAACATTTTGTTGAAAATTCGTTTTCTTGTTGTTGTTGTATGAGAATTAATGGTCAAAAAAGTCTCCTGATTACGAATATCTTCATCATTTTTTCGAAATGTTGATGAATTTTTGTTGCAATAATTATTTAAAAATTTTATTATTCATTAACAAAATTTTTGTAGAAAATCATCATTAGTATCCGCTAGTAAGTATAAAAGTATTTTGCCTTATTTTTCAACAAAATTGATATATTTGTACAGTTAAACCACAGAATTTATCGCTCAGAAAAATTGTTTACTTATTTTTTAATAAAATTTTGATAACATTTTTTGTTATAAAAAATCATCCAGGCCAATCAGTGTCTTAATTTTCTCTAAAACTGTTCTAGAACATATACCTACAATTAATAACATTATTTATTCCTTATAAACGATTCTGCCTCACTGTTTATAACAACATTTCCAAATAGAAAGTATCAATGACCAGCATGGGTTAAAATGTTTTCTGTAATAATTTTTGACACCAGGTAAAAGTTTTTAGTTTCGAGACATTTTCTCGTACGACGAGCCACTATTTATTCACAGCCTTATAGGCAATATATTTTTTATGAATCCACACTTCCTTGAATAATTACTATTTTGTATGAAAAACTGGAGAAATGTAGAACCATAAAAAATTTTGAAAATCGAAAACACAATTCTGTTTAAAAGTTGTGCTTGAAACCCTCGAATGTCCATAATTAATTTATGGACCATTGATCCGTTGTATATTAAAAAAAATACTCATTTTTCTTAACTTTGTGCAAACAATCAGAAGGCAATATTTTGAAAATGGAGACAGACTAGGTCACGTTAAAAATTTCTTAGTATGAGCTAGTCATTGTTTAAATAGAGTTAAAAATGATACAATATCGCGTCGTTTGATAAACCTTTTCTATTTTCTTATGTTTTTCATGTTGATAACTTTTCGAAATCATGATATGAAGGTCCTAAATATATTTTTACTAAGCTATTAGTTGTTTTTCACTATTGAATTAGGAAATATCTTGAAATATCTTGAAGTCATCCTTATTCAAGGTACATTATTTTTACAAAGGTTGCTATATGATTGCGATTTTCTGTGAAAATTTAGAAAAATGTACGACCGAAACAATTTTGAAAATAGAAAACAGCACTATGCTGAAAAGTAGGGCTTGAAAGCCCTTGAGTGTATACTTATCTACCTAATAGTTCTGTTTTTTCCTCACTTTGTTCAAACAATTAGAAGGCAATGTTTTTAAATTGGAGACAGGCTGCATAACATTTACAATTTCGAAATATGACATACTTATTGTGTTAATAGTGTCAACAATGTCACACAATTGCGTCGTTTTATTAACCTTCTCTGTCTTTTGCGTTTTCCATTTTTTTAGCTTTTCTTAAATTATCATATATACAGACCTAAATATTTTTCTTACCAAGCAATTAGTTTACCACTATCGAATTAGCAAATATTTCGACTACTCAAATTGGTAATTTTCCACTAATCTTTAGTGGACCACATTTCGCTAATTAAATCTGTAAAACTTCACTAGCAATTCGTAAAATTTTACCAATTTTGATTTAGAGAACATAAAAGCTTGAAAACTAAAATGTACTTATTTAAGCACTCAAGCTGAGCTTATTCTCTTCGTACCTGATTGAGAAAATAGATGATTTTATTCATCTCTGGTACTATGCAAAACTTTCGACTCTTGCGACATTCTCTCGCACAACGAACTATTATTTATTCACAGCCTTATAACCAATATATTTTTCATAAATCTCCGCTACTATACAAACCACAATTTTCAAGTTATGAAGAAATATGCTTTCGTAATGATATGCGGCTTTTCAAAACTATTTAACTCACTGCCTATCTTATGGTAAACAAAACAAGATTGAAACCTTTGATTGCACAGGTGTCAGGAAGTAAAAAAAAAATTGAGGTGCGATTCCGACGAAAACTACAAAAGTAGAACATTTATTTATTGAGTTTCTCAATGAAAGCATTACACATGATGAAATAGATGAATACATTACAAAATAAATGTATAAACTAATTATATAAACAAAATTCTTGTGGAAGAAAAATCGACGACTTTCAACTAAACTGGATAATCGGGATTAGGCATATTATTTATTTTTCGTTTATTCCAAAACTTTATGAACTCATGATGAATAGATTCGCCAGCCTGCTCAGATAACAAACCGAAGCTACTACTACTACTCTTCTCCAATTATATTAACGATGTAATATGAATATAGCATACTTCTATCATTAACTTTTGACGGTAGAAACTGTTCAAAATCATTACTTGACACCCAACGCATGTATGGGTCAATTGACCCCTCGTGGTAACCAAAGGTGGCAGAAAATCCCGGTACTTCTAGTGTTGAATTAATAGAAACCTTGTTTTTATGTTTATAAGCTGCGTCTTGCATCCCAGTGGGCACAAAATTCAAGAACGTAATTGGAACCTTCTAAAAACGTTCCTTGGACGTACAAATCAAAAGTCATTATTTGAACATTTTAAAAACTGTCCTAAGTCAAACCAAATGATGTTCTGAAAACGCTTCATGTTCCAAATACGTCCTTAACACGTCTCTGGAACATAGTATGTTTAAGGAACGTTCTTCGGACTGACTTGGGACGTTTTTGAGCCGTTCTAATAACGGTCTTTAACGTTTGTGCCCACTGGGATGTCATGGTATAATCATTATCCAATAAGGATGCAATATTAATATCGAAGTCAAGCATAAACTATAAAAGGTTATCTTCAAAAAACAACATTTATGCGTCTATTTCCGCTCTTTGCGATATTCATATTCCCGGTTCAAATCAGGGCTGAGGCAGATTTTTTCTTGTTCTTAAAAAATTATTTGTCTGGAGTAATCGTTTTACCAAATCAAAATTAGTAATAATTATAAATGTTCTCTATTATTTTCAATGCTCTGAATTTAAGAATGAGTCAACAAATTTACAAATTTTCCATTTTTTTCAAATTTATAACTTCAATTTTTATTTATTCATCAAAATTTGCGACCGTTTTAAAACATTCTGGAATACTCTGTTACAATTAATTTTTCAGTATAAAAATCATTTGAAATTTTCCCACGAACCTTCAGATAATATTTGTATTATCTCAAAACTTTTAAAAATCCTTAAAAGCTTAGAAATTTTATTTAAAAGCTTGTGAATATCTCCTCAACTTACTCGAATTTCTTCTTAATGAATACATTTTTATTTGTTTTTTACACATTAATATTCAACATTTTCACTTGCAAATAAAATTCTTCTAATTAAAACAATTAAAATTAATATGCTAACGTTCAAAGTTCAAGTTTAGCTCTCCGAAATTGTAACGTTTCAAGGCTTTCATTTAAAATAAACAGTCAAACAATGCTGAATATTAAAAAATCGTTCTTTTCCTTAACTACAAGTTTTCAAATTGAACTCGTTAAAAATGGTATATTTTAGACTAAAAATACTAATACAACAAATAGTTTTTAAAGTTTCAATCAGAAGTTTACATTTGATCAAGTACTAAGGCTTTCTCGAATTGAAACAGTTCAATTTTTAACGTTAAAATCAGTACATTGTTTAATTTTATCAGATTCAGAATCGCTCTATAAAATCAATCAATTATTGTTCAATTTCGAATAAACGAACTACAGTTTAATTTTTAATATCATTATTTAATTTATATTTACAGTTGATCAACTTAAAACATTTGTTGTCAAAAAATTTCAGTTGCAAAAGATATTAATCTTGTGTTGTGTACCTCTTCAAAGATGCATTTTAACATTCTTTTAATTGAAAATGTACCCTAATAATGAAGATGTAAAAAAAATGTTGATCGTAAAAGATTTTAGAATTCCACATTGTAAACTATAATTCACAATTGAAAAAGTTGAAATCAAACTTATTTTAAATTGCATTATATCTCTTGTGCTGTGAAATTTGTGATATTTCAAGTGATTGAATAGATTTTTATTCGAAAAACTTGCAAAAATACCGGTAAAAAAATTAATTTACTGTCATTTTCCGCTCTCAAAAAATTCCGATCATCTCCTGGTTTCCCGGTCCAGCAGCCATCCTGAGTTATGATATTTCAGAATATAATTATGCTTCTCGAATGATAATACGTATTTCGTGCTTGGCCGCTTCAATTTTTGTTCAAAGAAACAATCAAAATAATACATAGTTCAATAATTCTGACATTGAAGTCTTTTAATTAACACAGTAAAAACTCTTAAAGACGGGGCCCATCTCGCTCGGAGTTGGGGTACGAAACTATCGCCTATTATTTTGGCCGCAAAACTGTAAAAACAATTGACAGCAGGTGATGTTTCGTATCCAAAGTCCAAGGGAATGGATACCTTATGTGATGATACCATTCACACTACCAAGACTAATTTTTGTTGCAGGGAAATGGTACCCTGAAATTAGCGTTATATTCACACTTTGTTTTTTCTCTGAAATTTCTATTCAATACAGTAAACACATTTTAATGTTTTTAAAAATATTGGTAAATTCTGAAATAGTAAGCTTTCTCCGAAGTTTTTGACTTCTTTTTAAAGGTATTTTTAGACTTTACGTTTTAGTTTTTTTTTAATCAAACTAATTTTTCCATTTTTTAATTTATGCAGGTTAGGTAAACATCCGAATAATCGTGACCATAGTCCCGGTAATCGCGATGGCAATTTTTTTGCTTTTTATGTGTGTAAATTGATGGAGAGTAATTTAGTCTTCAAATATCCTCTTCGTCTGAATTCAGCGAAAATTTTTGAGGGGACCCTATTCATTTGAGAGTGTCAAAACGAATTAATTTTGGTGTCGGCCAATTCATTTTAATCCGCTAGATTTTAAGGCAAGCTCCAATTCGACAGAATTCGCCAGCCCGAATACAGTAAAAACTGGGCTATTCAATCAAAGTCTCAAAGTATAACTAACGCGTAGGGGCATATAATATAGGATCTCTTGTAAATATCTATCAATGATTCCCACATCTCAGTGTTGTCCTCCGGACTTATCCACTTGTGATCGCTGGTTCGAGACTCGAGGCACGAAATTTTTATTAATTTTTTTTTTTAACTGATCTTGACCACGAATTAAGGAAAATTGACACGCATTCAATTCGCGCTGGCTCAGTTCGTTTCAACGCATCAGAAAGCAGAATTCGGGCGAATTTAAACATATTAATTCGCCGCAATACTCCCGAATTTGTTTCTTCTTGGTGGAACGGTAAACTTCAATTATCTTATTTGAAAAATTAGAGTGTGGGCTTTGGGGGAGGGAGGGGGGCAAGCCGCCGTGCCCCCTCCCCTCTGGATCCGCGCCTTTCTCCGACACATTAATGGTAAGGAGAGCTTTTGTTCGATCTGAAGATCTAAGCTACAAAGCACAATTTTGTCCATGGTTTTGAAAGCGGCGACGAATGGTAAAAGCGGCAACGGCCAGTCGATGTCCTGACAGATTTTACGATCTACTAATTTATCGGATTCTTCAAGTAATCTCCTGCACGTATTTCCCTCAAACGCGTCACCGTGATAATTTTTTGAAACAGAAGAGATTTTTCTCTGTCTAAAAGCTATTCTAGGCAGAGAAATATCTCTCCTATGGCCTCCGAGTCTTAATTTGGTTTCAAAAAATTATCACAGTGACGGGTTTAACGGAATCGTATTTAGTTTATATATGTAGTGTATGCATTTATTTTGTAATGTAATCCTCTGTTTCATTCTGTAAAATATATTTATTGAGAAACTGGATGAATTTACAGCAATTAAGCATTATAAATGTGTATGACTTAAGAGTAATTTTCTTTTCCTATTATTTGCATCCCCCGATTATTATATAGTTCCATTATGTACTTTCTCTTCATGTCATATTATGTATACTACAATGTGGAGAAATGAAAATTACAAAATTAGTTGATTCTCGTACAGATGGAGCGCTATGATTCGGGACCAAACATATTCTGTTTTTTTTTTTAATACATACTCCACCATTCTACATTTGTAGTTTTCGTCGGCATCGTACATCTACTTTCTGACACACGTGATTGTTTCAAACCCATTGGAGCTGCCACCTTATTATTACCTTTTTTGAATATTTGGATTTCAAATTGAAAAATAGCGGCTTGAAAAACTACTAATATTAACTTTCATTCAGATTGGACCATTGTCGTCTGAAAAACGTCTTAAGTCAGCATTAAGTATGTTTTAAATAAGAAGCCAATACTCCTCTTTCAAATTGAAGTGTGTGTATACCAGTTTTGGTTAAGTTACTTTTTTCTGTAACTAGTTACAGTTACGTTACTTAGCGAGATAAGGTAACTAGTTGCAGTTACGTTACTTGTAACTTCGAGTTACCTAAAAAGTTACTTTTTTCACTTCCTCAATTTTATAATTTAAAAATCGAAATAACTAAGATGATAATTCATAAAAACTTAATTAAAAAAGATATAGAAATTAGTTTAAGATTTTTCAGTTACATTTTTTAACCAAACATTTGTATTATTACGAAAAAAGTATGAAAAACTTTTTTACCGGGGAACAATAATTCTTAAGCCAAAAGGACGAACTTACAACAAAAAATTACTTTGCAACCTTTGGTCTTTTTACCAAAATACTTCATTTTCGTTAAATTTTGGACTTTCTACCAAAGTATATAAATTTTCAACAATATACATGAATTTCCAACCAAATGTTTAAATTTTCTACCAATATACTTAAATTTTCAGCAAAATACATGAATTTTCCACCAAATAGTTGAATTTTCATTTCAAAAATATTAATTTTCAACAAAAAAAGTAATTTTGAACAGAATAGTTGAATTTTCTAGTAAAATATTTGAGAGTTTTCTACCCTAAAAAACGAATTCAAAATAAAATAGTTCAATTTTCAACGAGAGATCAATTTTAACTAAAATTATTAATCTATACATATAACCAAACAACTGAATTTGTAACTGTCTACTAAATTGTTGAATTTTCAAACCAAAAATACGAGTATTCTACAAAACAGATGCATTTTCAAATCAAAGATATGATTTTTCCACAAAAAAGTTACTTTTCAACAAAATAAAATTTTTCCATTTTTAACAGAATGCATGAATGTTCAACCAAAATAGATGAATTCTCAACAAAAAATGTAATACTTGATACTATTTCAATCAAAAAAGATTTCAATTTGAAATCAAGCACAGTTGAATTCAACCAAAAAAGACGAATTTTAAACAAAAAGCTTAATCGACAACCAAATCAGATTAGTATTCTATCATAATAGTTGAGTTTTCAACCAAAATAAATTCGATTTTTTGCAAAAATAAATCAATTTTAAGACAAGAAAGTCGAATTTCAACACAAGAAAGAAAAAAATGCCCACTGAATTGTTGCATTTTCAAGCTTAGATGATGAATTTTCTACAAAACAGTTGTATTTTCAAATTTTATAAAGCAATTAATTTTCCACTATTGAATTAGCAAATATTTCGAATACTTGAATTGGTAATTTTCTACTGATCTTTAGTGGATCACTTTTCGCTTATCAAATCTGTAAAACTTCACTAGCAATTAATAAAATTTTACCAATTTTGATTTAGAGAAGAAAAAAGCTTAAAAACTGAAATGTACATCCTTAAACACTCAAGATGATGCTTATTCTCCTTGTACCTGATTAACGAAACAGATGTTTTTAGTAATCTCTGGTACCATATAAACCTTTTGCCTCGTGACATTTTCACGCACGACGACCTATTATTTTTTCACAGCCTTATAAACTATATATTTCTTATGATTACAAATGTGTAGCTCTTTTTGGGTGAGCAACTTTTTCCTATGCATTTTTTTCATAGCACAATTTTTATGAACCCATATTTTTTCGTCCCTTGTGTCGTTTTTCCAAAAATTTAATTTGTTTATTTTTAATGTTATTTTTCACGATTAGAACAAAAACTACGCATCCTATCAAAAAATCACTAATGACAAATTTGGGTTATTTATTTTTTTCGTAGCTTGTGTCTTTTGTCCGAAATTTGATTTTTTTAATGCTGTTTTTCACAAATAAAACAAAAACTACGCGTCGTATCAAAAAGTGATTGATGACAAATTTGTATAAGATGTCTTTTAACGCACAATTTTTATTTCTCCATCTTTCTTCGTATCTTGTATAGTTTGACCGCAAAATGGAATTTATGATTTTTCATTCTTTTTTTTGTGCGGTCGAAATTTGAATTTTCGATTTTTCAAGAAAATTCAAAAAGTTGTTATCACAATCCGACAGGGTGTTCAAAAAGAAACGTTTTACTCCTTTTAAGTTTTTTTCATATCGTGCCTTGTTTCGCTTGGAATTTTCATTTTCTTATGTTTTTTTTAAATTTTGTCAATGCTGAAACTCTGGTAATTTGTTTTTTATCGAAGAAAAGTCACCAGAATAAATTGTTTGCCTTTTCAAGTACTACGAATGGCCTTTTAGAGTTTTCAAATCTTCAAAAAAATGGTTTCAAAAATTTTGAAAATGCCCTAACTGACAGATGGACATACACATGCGGGAAAGCCTGTTTTTCGGGTTCAGAAGATCTTAAGACGTGGACATTTGACAAAAACAGGGGAGTGAGGTCAAGTTTTACACAAATCTAATACCTTCTCTGATAAGAATGTTAAATAGAAATACGCCTTTCACCAAAAAAGTTAAATTTTTAACAATATACATGAATTTTCAACTAAGTGCTTGAATTTTCATACCGAAAATATTCATTTTCAACCAAAAATTAATTTCCAACCAAATAGTTAATTTTCGACAAATTTTGAACTTTCTACCAAAGTAAATAAATTTACAACAATATACATGAATTTCCAACCAAACGGTTGAATTTTCATACCAAAAATATTAATTTGTAAAAAAAATTAATTTTTGACAAATTTTGTATTTTTTACCAATATACGTAAATTTTCCGCAAAATGTATGGATTTTCTATAAAATGGTTGAATGTATGAATGGTTGAATAAGTAAGTTTTCATATCATTTTCGAACCTACAAAACTAGTTTCCAACGAAGCAGTTGAATTTTCAATAAAAAAGTAAATTTTGAACCAAATCATTGAATTTTCTATAAAAGAATTGAATTTCAAAAAAAAAAGTTAATTTTCGACCCAAGTGGGTCTTCCTACCAAATTACTTGAATGTTTAACAAAATACATGAATTTTCCACCAAATGGTTGAAATTTCATTCCAAAAATATTAATTTTCAACAAAAAAGGTAATTTTCAACAGAATAGTTGAATTTTCTAGTAAAATATTATTTGAGAATGTTGTACCCTAACAAAAACGCATTTAAAATAAAATAGTTCAATTTCCAACTAGAGATCAATTTTAACTAAAATTATGAATCTATAACCAAACAACTGAATTTTCAACTGTCCACTGAATTGTTGAATTTTCAAACAAAAAATACGAGTTTTCTACAAAACAGATGCATTTTCAAATCGAAAATATGATTTTTCCATAAAAAAGTTACTTCTCAACAAAACAAAATAGTTGAATTTTTAACAGAATGCATGAATGTTCAACAAAAATAGATGAATTCTCAACGAAAAATATAATACTTGATACTACTGCAATGAAAAAAACAATTAAATTTGAAATCAAGCACAGTTGAATTCAACCAAAAACGACGAATTTTCAACAAAATAGCTTAATCGACAACCACATCAGATTAATATTCTACCACAATAGTTGAGTTTGCAACCAAAATAAATTAGATTTTTTGCAAGAAGAAATTAATTTTGAAACGAAAAAGGCGAATTTTCAAACAAGAAAGGAAAAAATGTCCACTGAATTGTTGCATTTTCAAGCTAAGAAGATAAATTTTCTACAAAACAGTTGTATTTTCGGATGGAAAAAAATGATTTTTCAAAAAAAAAGTTACTTTCCAACCAAATAAAGTAGTTGAATTTTGAATAAAATGCATGATTTTTCAACCAAGTTAGATGTCTTTTATTCTGAAAATACAATAGTTGATATTATTTCAAACAAAAAAAGACTTTAGTTGAAAGTCAATCACAGTTGAATTCAACCAAAAAAGATGCATTTTTTAGAAAATAACTGAATCCATCAACTAAAAGAGTTTAATTTCTACCCATAACTGACCCATAAATCATTCTTCATAGGAGATAATATACAAAAAACAAAAAGCAACATCAAAGTAATTAAAATTAATGTTCGAAGTTACTGCAAAAATCGTAATTTACGTTAATTAATTTATTATATAATTAATTATTTATATATAATATTATTATATTATATAATTAATTACGTTACAAGTTACTTTTTAAAAAAGTAACGAAGTTACCCTAAAAGTTACAAATAACGTAAGATGAAATTTTCTTATGTTGCACACCCATGTTTCACTGTCATGTAGACAGTTATGACGTGGTAATTGCATCTCAAATTTAGTTTGAATATCATGACATATTCAACCTAAAGCTAAAGCTAGGCGCGGATCCAGAGAAGGGCTTTGGGAGGGGCCATCCAATTATACCCCTTCCCCCTTCATTCTCAAGGGGCTAATAATAATTTTAAAGTTATTTCTTTGCTTTGAATGTTTATTATAAACTATATAAATATATGAATCAATAATGTTACAAACATAATTAACGAATTTTTAAATAGGAACCATTTTCTATATTTACGAGATGCGTCTTGTATATCATGGTATAATCATTAATCAACAGGTATAAAATATTCATATAATTTTCGGAGTCAAGCCTAAACTATTAAAACATTATTTTTGAACAGAAAAATTTAGGCGTCCATTGCCAATCTTTGCGATATTTATATTTCCCGGTTGAAATCGGGGCTGAGGCAGATTTTGTTCCTGTTCTTAAAAAATTATTGGTCTGAAGTAATCGTTTTAACAAATCAAAATTCGTATTAATTATAAATATACGTTACCATTTTCAATGCACTAAGTTGAAGAATATAGCAAGAAATTCATAAATTTTCAAGATTATAATTTTTTTTAATTGAACACTTATAAAATTAGAAGATGAGTTATTTTAACTTTGAAGGTTCTTTGAGTGTTCAACTGTTATTTATACATCAAAATTTGTTTTGAAATATTTAGAAAAATTTTCCTAAAACTATATTTTTTTAATAAAAAAGCACTTCAAATTTTTCCAGAAAACTTGAAAATAAAATCTTTAAAAATCCCTACAAAGCTACATAATTTTATTTCAAAATCTTCAAAAATCTGCACTTCGTTTTACATTTTTTGAAATCTTTTCAAATTTAAAAATATTTTTGAATTTGTTCAAGTTTTCAATATCTCTTAAACTTATTTCAATTTTTCCAAATTTATAACTGCTTAATTGCTATTTATTCATCAAACTTTGCTCTTGTTTTGAAATATTCTTAAATATTGAGTTAAAATTAATTTTTCAAAATAAAAATCATTTATTATTTTCCCAGGAATCTTAAGATAATTTTTCTATTATCTTGATACCTTCCAAATCCTTAAAAGTTTCCAATTTTATTCAAAACTTCCAAAAATCTTCTCAGCTTACTCGATTTTTTTCTAAATGGATACACCTTTATTTGTTACTTATACATCAAAATTTAAAAGTTTCACTCACAATTTTTTTTTTTAAATGAGAACCATTAAAATTAACATTTTACCTTCAAAGTTTAAGCTTAGCTCCGAAATTTTAACGGCTCAAGGCTTCCCGTATTTCAAACAATAGGGTCATCCACTATTTATTTTTGTTATGTTTGCATATTGAAGTAAATGCTCTAAAATCACTAATAATATACCATTATACTGTAAAAAAAACTTTTGTTCGAAATTATATTTGAAAAAAAAATGTTACACAAAAAAAACAGCGCTACCATTGGTGTTTTGTGCCTTAATGCAAGAACACGTCTGTCAAAGATCCAGGGAAATTATTTATATCTATAACCAAAGGTGAGGAACGAAAAAAATTGTACAAAATGGTTCAGCGTGACATGTGCCCTACAACTTTGACGTCAACATTATTGTTGTGAAAATCATTTCAACGATAATTTGTTTTCATTTTGAATGAAAAAATATTATATATATATATATATATATATATATATATATACTACCGTCGGAAATTGTGCGCACGACTCTTGTGAGCGCTATTAAA
>CAKNXH010001394.1:5000-10430 GCA_932178445.1 Andricus quercusramuli
TGCAGATCTTGGTGGTAGTAGCAAATACTCCAGTGAGGCCCTGGAGGGCTGAAGAGAGGAAGGGTTTCGTGTGAACAGCCGTTGCACACGAGTCAGTCGATCCTAAGCCCTAGGAGAAATCCTATGTCGATGACGGTGTATAGTCACGGTGACACTGATGACACACACCCGTCGGGCGAAAGGGAATCCGGTTCCTATTCCGGAACCCGGCAGCGGAACCGCATACAATTCGGGCTCTCGCAAGAGTGTTCGTCGGGGTAACCCAAAATGACCTGGAGACGCCGTCGGGGGATCCGGGAAGAGTTTTCTTTTCTGTATAAGCGTTCGAGTTCCCTGGAAACCTCTAGCAGGGAGATAGGGTTTGGAACGCGAAGAGCACCGCAGTTGCGGCGGTGTCCGGATCTTCCCCTCGGACCTTGAAAATCCAGGAGAGGGCCACGTGGAGGTGTCGCGCCGGTTCGTACCCATATCCGCAGCAGGTCTCCAAGGTAAAGAGCCTCTAGTCGATAGACTAATGTAGGTAAGGGAAGTCGGCAAATTGGATCCGTAACTTCGGAATAAGGATTGGCTCTGAGGAGCGGGGCGTGTCGGGCTTGGTCGGGAAGCGGGTCTGGCTGACGTGCCGGGCCTGGGCGAGGTGAATGACCTTCGGGTCGGGATCCGAGCTCGGTCCCGTGCCTTGGCCTCCCACGGATCTTCCTTGCTGCGAGGCTTCCGTGACGGTTTCGCCGTCGTGGTCGTCCTCTTCGGCCGCCATTCAACGCTCAGCTCAGAACTGGCACGGACTAGGGGAATCCGACTGTCTAATTAAAACAAAGCATTGCGATGGCCCTCGCGGGTGATGACGCAATGTGATTTCTGCCCAGTGCTCTGAATGTCAACGTGAAGAAATTCAAGCAAGCGCGGGTAAACGGCGGGAGTAACTATGACTCTCTTGGCTTGTGGCTCGAGTCGTTCTGGGGGTTCTTGCTGTCCAACAACTGCAAACCTAGGCGCGAGCGACTTAGAAAACTTTTCTATTTGCTTATGCCTTAGTTTTCAAAGGTAGGCGCGAGCCTCTTAGAATAATTTTTCTTACGCCCCTTAGTAAACCTAGGCGCGAGCGACTTAGAAGATTTAATCTTTTTTGCCGTCTACATTGCAAACCTAGGCGCGAGCGACTTAGAAAATTTTCTTTATCTCAACTAGATTGGCAAACCTAGGCGCGAGCGACTTTGAAAATTTTTCTTGCTCCCCTGAGTTGGCTGTTGAATGGATAAATGAGAGTTCTCTGACCACCCTTTTGGGTAGCCCAAGTGTGGGAGATGATTAGCCTCTCGTGACAGTTTACTCGTATGGGGAGTCGCGACCCCACTTTGGCTGAGCGAAAAGGCAAGCACGAATAATCGTATGCGTTTCTATGACTCTTTTGAAGCGCTTGGGCTCGAGCCGTTCTGGGGAACGCTCGAAAATTCTATTCGATTTTCAAACCTAGGCGCGAGCGACTTAGAATAATTTGTGTCGTTCATTTTTGCCTTTTTTAACAAACCTAGGCGCGGGAAACTTTGAAGATTTTCTGGCTTAAGCTTCTTAGTTCCAAGCCTAAACGAAGGAGTTAATTAACATGGTAACTGTTGTTTGCTTGGGTATTACTCAGCAAAGAAACTTTAAATGTCTTTTATATTTCGCTTAGAGTTTCAAACCTAGGCGCGAGAGACTTAGAAAATTTTCGAATTCTCACTAGTTTGCAAACCTAGGCGCGAGCGACTTTGAAAATTTTTCTTGCTCCCCTAATTTGGAACTCGAGTGGGTTAGAGAGGTTGTCTGGCCACCCTAAAGGGTAACCTGAAAGCTGGAGAGGAGTAGTGCACTCATCGTTTATTCGTTCGGGGTGTAGCGATCCCGCCAAAGCTGAGCGAAAAGCGGATAAAGTCCGTACTCCCCCTGCCAAACTACATTGGTGGCAGGTGATCTGTTTTCCGTTTTGAACGGTTAAGGAGATAAGGTAAAGCGGGTGTATGGGGTTACCAGCCCCTTCACCTAAAAGTTATTGGTCCAAATAATAAAAAATTGCCTCGGATGACAAGAGCTCGGCCCACTGGCCAAGCTCCCACCATAACTGGGACCAATACCGACATGCCACTCTTTATATGCTTTTTTCCTGGATGTGATAGAGAGTTCACTACCAAGATTGGTCTTGGAGTTCATACACGTTCGAAACATCCGGAACTAGCAGACTCAAGGACTAATACAGACCGGACCAAAGAGAGGTGGTCTCGAGAAGAAGAGAGTATGATGGCACGTACGGAAGCAGAGCTGACGATTATGGGTACGAGATTTATCAACGTAGCTCTTCTAGAAGAGTTTACTGAGAGAACCCTAGAGGCTATTAAAGCCCACAGGAGAATTCCTGCCTATAAAGAGTTGGTTCGCGAAGCGATAGAGCAGATTCAGATGGAACAGAGACCTGAGCCAATAAGGGTGAGGCATAGTCTCTCGTCCTCGTCTGAATCAAGTGAAAATAGAGAAAGTCCCTTTATAACATTTTTTAGATCGCTTGAACCACCTAAACCAGATGAAACTGCCTACCGAGCAAATGAACTTTATCAGATTTGTTCTGATACATTGTCAGAAACTAAAGATGTCATTGCTGTACGCATTGCCAATTATATCAAGCACATCCTACCGAGGGTAAATATAAAAACAGTTAATAAAAATCCTGCAATGCAGGTTGCCATAAATATGAAAAAGAAGCGACGAATAAGGTATGCGAAAACTCAGCGGCTATACTCTAAAAACAGAAGTCGGTGCATTAAGGAGATTCTTGAGGGAACAGAAGAGACTCAACAGCCATCTAGGAGACTAATGGAGCCCTACTGGACTAGAGTCCTTACTCAAGAAACTAACGAAACACCTGATTTCATAACCGCTGAGAACGCCATACAAGACTTTTGGGTGCCGATTACGATGGAGGAGATCGTTAAGTATAGGATAGCAGGAAAAACATCTCCTGGTCCTGATGGGCTCACGGCCAAAGGATATGCAAGAATTCCGAAAAGAATTCTTTTATCTTTATTTAACGTTCTGCTTTGGACGGAAAAGTTACCTGAGGGTCTTCTGGCTTCGCGTACAATATTCATACCGAAAAAAGGACATGAAAATGAACCGGAAAAGTATAGGCCAATCACTATTGCTTCTGTTCTAGTGAGAGGTCTCCATAAAATCTTGGCCGCACGATTAGAAAAAGCCATTATGATTGATCAAAGGCAGAGAGGATTCAGAACAGGTATCGATGGTTGTAGAGACATTGTCTTTCAACTAGATATGATTCTGAGATCTCATCATCAATCATTTAAGAAGCTCTACATGGCTTCAATCGATGTGGCAAAAGCTTTTCCTTCGGTGTCGCATAGGGCTCTGATAGAAGCGCTGCGTTCCTTTGGAATGTCAATTGAATTTTTGCGTTATACCGAATATCTATATGCAAATGGATTCACAATATTACAAGGACAAGGCTGGAACTCCAATAGGCTTATTCCGAAACGTGGGGTTCGGCAAGGAGATCCATTATCCTCGCCGATGTTTAACATCATAACCCATAGATTGCTGGAAAATCTACCTAAAATCGTAGGAGTTAAAATTGGAGAGTATACCATAAACGCATCCGCCTTTGTCGACGATATGAATCTGTATGCAACAACACCAAGAGGACTTCAAGACCTCATAGATAGTTCGGTTGAATTCCTATCAAAATGTGGTATGACCATCAATACCGAGAAAAGTTTTGCTCTAGGATTCAAACCATCTGCGAAAGATAAGATCTCTACAGTAGATGTAACAACGAAGTTTAATGCTTCTGGCAGAATCCTTAAAACAATGGCAAGAAGTGATACATGGATGTATCTAGGAATACCGTTCTCATGGGCTGGTAGACGAAACGTTAAGTTGGGGGAAATACGTGAGGATTTGGAAAAGCTTACTAAAGCACCTCTAAAACCCCAGCAACGTATGTTTGCTTTGAGAACAATGGTAATACCGAAGGTTTATCACCAACTGGCCTTAGGTAGCGTCCTAATCGGCACTTTAAAAAGTGTCGACAAAGCTATAAGATCAGCAGTTAGGAGGTGGTTAAATCTGCCACATGATACTCCTAACGCATACATCCATGCCACTGTTAATGAGGGGGGTTTGGGGATACCCTCGATACGTTGGATGGCACCCCTAGTTAGAAGAACTAGACTGGAGTCGTTAAGAAGAGGAGTAAACGTTGCGGCACACTCGTTCCTGGAAAAGGAAATTGAAAGCTGTGTTTGTAGACTGAAGGATCACTCTATCGAGTTTAACTCGTTTAATGATGTTAATAAGTGGTGGGCACACAAATTGCACTCAGCTGTGGATGGTGTTGGCCTCACTGATTCGTCCAAAACAACAGGTCAGCATCAATGGGTGAGTGATGGCACAAAGTTCTTAAGTGGCGGGGACTATATTAATTCCTGCCGGTTGAGAATTAGTGCCTTACCAACCCGATCGAGGACCTCCAGAGGTCGCAACACGGAAAGAAGATGCCGAGGAGGCTGCAATGCTACTGAAACTCTGAATCACGTTCTCCAAGGTTGCCATAGAACGCATGTAGGAAGAATTGAAAGGCACAATAATGTATGTGGGTATGTCTCCAAGAAGCTTAGTGGTAAAGGCTACAAAATAATTTCGGAGCCGAGAATTAACACCAGCGTCGGCCTGAGAAAGCCTAATTTGATCGCAGTAAAAGGCGACAAGGTCTTGGTGTTGGATGCTCAGATTATAACTGAGCAATTCAATCTGCAAGCTGCGTACAACACCAAGAAATCCTACTACGAGCAGAATGGGGATATTCACACATATATTAGGAACACTCTTAATGTGCCAAACGCCAACATTCAATTCAGTGCTGTCACCTTGAATTGGAAAGGGATATGGTCTAAACGATCTGCAGAAGACCTCACTGGTTGGGGCTTCGTCAAAAATGACATCAAAAGCATGTCTTCAAGAACAATCATTGGTGGACTATTAACGTTCTGATTGTTCAACTCCACTACTGCGGTCAAAACATCTGATCGCATTGGTGTGGGTTGACCAATCAAATGATTGAATGATCTATCCTGCATCGCTAAGGTTAGTATAGCGACAGGAGTGGTATGAAGGTATTGATGCCTTCAAATATTGGGTGACGCCTCCCGAAACTGAGGTGCAATAATAAGGAGTGGTTTTAGTGGGTATTACCATTTCCAGGTCGAGTCCCACACTCCAGCATAATTGTTAATACAATATGCTGGGTCGTGCGTAAATGCATTTCCACTCCTTATCAAAAAAAAAAAAAAAAAAAAAAAAAATAGCCAAATGCCTCGTCATCTAATTAGTGACGCGCATGAATGGATTAACGAGATTCCCACTGTCCCTATCTACTATCTAGCC
>CAKNXH010001395.1:0-21076 GCA_932178445.1 Andricus quercusramuli
GATCCCCTCAGCCCCAGTTGGCTGTACGAATTTGTACTTTAAAAAACTGTAATCTTCTGTTTCGTGTTCCAGATTTGAGTTTACAATTCGACACTTATCCTCATGACGGAGAGATTCCTGATTTCGGACCTTCTTATTCTCCTGGCAGGGATCACTCTCCTGCCATGTCTACTGGTCATGCCGAGCCACCTGTTCGTGGCAGGTCCAGATCTCCTTCTGACAGGCCCATTTATTCTACAGTGCTTGGAATAAAAGTTGAAAAACTTTCATTTTATCGTTTTTTTCCAGTCAAGAATCCGAAACTGGAACTGGAACTTAGATTGTACACTTTTCTGCCCGGCACACAACTTTATTTGAAAGGAACAAATTCTTGTCTCGAAGCCCTTCCAACCGAAGTACAAATTGTATTGTCAGCAGCCAACGGTGACGTCTTTGCATTAGTGAAAAAAACAACTTGGGGTCACACGATTTTTCGAGGACTATATATATCTCCTGGATCAACTGGAATACGAGCGAAAATAAACATGTTCACCCACCAAATTACCAATTTGAGCGCAGAAGAAATCAATGAGATTCCATTAGGAAACAAGTATCCAATCCGCCGATGTTTCGATATCAGGCCTCTGGAAAACGCAAATGTTTCACAGTAAATTCAGTACAGTACAGATATCAAACTGATTCGGAAATCGAACCAAAATGATATGCAACGCTTTTATAAAGATTTCGGATTTTTTATTTGGTCTGCATATTGCGCATTAGAATGATCCTATTTAGAAGATCAATTGTTTCTCATGTATTTTTATAATTAGCACCGACTAGGTGCATATTAAAATTTCGAAACTGAGCTTTCTGAACATGAATGAGGTTTCTTTTCTCTTTTACGAAAAATCATTACGTTTCGACCAACACTTCAACAACGTAAATCTATAGAAACACATTTAGAAAAAAAATTAAATTCTAGATCTGAATATTTGTTTTTTATTAATTGGAAATGAATTCGAAAACATGGCTCGAAATTCTGTTTAAATATTAACCATTACATTTTTTGTTGAGAATTCATATCTCTTGTTAAAAATGCAAGAACCTGGTTGAATGTGAAACTACTGTATTTTAAATTCTATCTTTTTGTGGAAAATTAATCTTCATAGTTGAAAAAAAATAATATATTCGGTTGAGAATTTAGCCATTTCGTATAAAATTAACTTCTTTGGTGGAAACTCATGTCTTGTTTTGAAAATTATTTTTTTTTCTGTTAGAAAATTAATCTTTTTGATTAAGAATTTAAATCTCTCATAAAAAAATAAATATAATGTTTGAAATTATATCATTTCAGTTGGAAATATATTTTTGTTGGCTTAAAATTGAACTATTTTGTGGGAAAATTGTTTTATTTTTACAGTATACATTAATTCTTGTGACTGCAAATTTTTGGATTAAAATTTGTCCTTTTTGGATGAAAATTCAATTATTTAGTTGCAAATATATGCATTATGTTCAGTGAAAGATTCCTCATTCTAGATGAAAATGCAACCCTTTGGTTGAAGATTCAACTATCTTGTTGAAGATTAGGCTTTTTCTAGTGGAAAATCACATTTTTTAAAGCGAAAATTCAACTACTCCGTTTTTGCGTGAAAATTTATGTGTCATTAATTTCTGTACCTCGGTCCAGGACTGCTTATTCAGATATTGCAGAATAAAGCACGAATTTCATTCTCTGTAGTCCTTTCATTTTAATTAACCTAAGAAATGTGCACGAACAATTGTTTTTTAGATACTCAATGAATTTTCCTTTTTTTCTTACCCAGGGGTCACAACACAATTTCAGTGTATGTTAGCATTCTTGGCCAGAAATCTGTTTTCCAACGATCTTTCTGTTTTTATAAGCCCCATCTCGGTGAAGAGCGGAATTTCCTGCGTCGTGGTGTGCCTCCCGTGAGTTATAAGTAACTTGCAGCTGTCATTGCAGATAAGGTATTGGGATCTGAATTCTTGGGTGCGCCACCGTCGCCATAATTTCAATATGGCCGCTATTCCAGGTAGATTTTGAATAGAAGCCTAGGTAACGTGCGAAAATCATTACAAATTATTACAAATATTTCAAAAATGAAAAATCCTGAAGGATTCTTATCAGACTGATTTTATTTCAAATCATGCAGAGAGATCCAGTTTAAGATGTCAGAATAAACAAAAGCTTTTTTTAGGTGAACCATTTTTTCAACGAGAACAATTTTTTTGTCAGAAAACCCAAACTTTTAATTTTTGCGTCAACTACTAGGAAAAAGGGTAAATGTGAAGATCATAAAGTTGTTTAGAATTAAAATTTTGAAAGCAACCGAATTAAATTTTTATGTAGTACAACAAAACTTGAAATTTATTGAATGTTACTCTAATTTACTGAAAAATAAGTGATCTTTCTAGAGATCGTGTACTTTTTGCACATAGAAAACATGTTTAACGGACATTTTTTTCGAAATGAAGAAAGTCGACAGTGCAATCGAAGACATCGACTGCAGAGTCAGCAATGATTAACAAAGTAAATATTTAGTCGATGGAATGAAACCTTTAAAAAGTGTGTAAAGGACTTTTTGTAGCAATTTTAAACAACTTAAAATGGAAGGTTAACTTCATTAGCTCCTAATTGGTAAGATAATTTTTTTGTCGGCTAAAGTACGAAATACGTATCTCTTTATTTTCATTGACGAATTATATTTTCAAAGGTAAATTTATTATGAAACCCTAACCTGGACGTCTCTGCATGATTTGAAGTGGAATCGGTCATCATCAATTAAAAACAAGATGTTGCTCTTTTGAGGTTAAGGTTCTTGACGAATAATTATAAAAAATGGAATATAATTATTATGTTTTTTATTAATAATTTAAAATATTATTATTTATAAATACTTCAATTTATTTCATCTGGCATATTAATGAATATTGACTTGAGCCAGAACAGTAAAAATCTTCGCTTTTAAAGTGCAATAAGGAATAAACTACCATGGTGTCTGTTGTAGGTTTTCCCATTCTTAATGCATTTTCCAAGCTATGCGCTGATCAATCTTTTCGAGCTCTCCAAACGTATTTTTAATTGTCACAAGTGATACACCGAATTTAGGAAAACGGAAAAATAGCAGCGTTTCATATTTTCGCGCTGTAGACGAACAGCCAAACACGCAGCAAAACTCTTTGCTTTTTGCTTTTCGCGGGGAAAATTCCATAATAGAAATCGTTAAATAACAAAATAGACTTCTGCCTTGATTTTAAATCAATTTTGAAGCATTATCTACTGTTTATTTTTGAATGAACAGTATTTTTCTGCGATTGCCCATGCGATCTGTAAAAATCTACCTGGAGTTGAAGGTTTCAAATTCTGCCACCAGATGGTGTATCGCAGCGCATCGGATCCCAATATTCTCTCTGCGATAAGAATGCCAGCCTTACAGAAGAACCAAAAGCAGTAACATTTTTTCAAGATTTCAAGAAGTTTTGAAGATTTAAAAAACCTGTCCACGCTTGATCGACTTTTCAAGGCGTGCGATGATGCTTTAGGTTACAAGAATCTGGTATTTTGAACCTGAAGAACCAAGGACAATTAGAATAATATGCATTACGATGTATACCTTTTAAGGAGGCTCCTTACAGTGCAGTAGGGTTCTGCTTAGTATTGAAACCGTTGAGCCATATAAAGTCAGCAGTCGAGATCCGCCGCACGGAGTGACGCGCGCGCCTGGTCTCGTGCCTACTTCCACCGCACGTAGTGAGGTGCGCGTTTATGTTAAATGTTAAGTGCTTATTGCGGTCCAATGTTTCCGAATAAATTGCGATTTATTCAGAATAATGTTTTTCTTCAAAATAATCCCTTCACAGATGAACAACACGCGCTTTTTGTCTGAATAAATCGATTCTGAATAAGTCGGTATACGGATATAAAGTGAGGAGCCTCACAAAGTTGTTATGCATGATTCTCCGCTTGGGCCCATTAGTATCCTAGGTCTTTATTTGAGGCATCATTCACTCTATTGTCACTCTGTTTACAAACTATTTGTCGCCACACTTTTCTGTCCTGGCATACTACTCTAGCTTCCTTCACGTCCATGCATTTTTAATTTGTTTAAAACATTATAAACAATTCTAGCGAGGATACTCAGTGTGACAAACAAAGACAATTTTTAAAAAATGCTTGATCCTAAAGAACTTGAACCAGATATCATTAGCGATACAATTTCTGAGGTCTGGCCACCTAACCGTCCACAAGACGAAAGCATATTCAATGATCCAGAAGAAAACATTACGCAGCCGTCGAACTCCTGGTATCTTTGGGTCGAGAATCTAAACGAAGCCGCGAAGGAAGTGTCCGCATCGGAAACTGGAGAGCACGATAATGCCTATCACCTTCCACAGCTCACCGAACGTCTTATGAGAGACATGAAGTCGTACCCTCTTTGCTCGTGTATTATGAATGATCAAATTGGGTACGGTAAGACTCCAGCTTCTAGCGCTGCCGTCGAAAGCCAAATTCAAAATATAAAAGAAGATCTTTTTGATAATAAAGGTTCTCCAATGAGATTAGATGACTACGTAAATGCCATGTTAACGTACGTAGTTGGGTATTCGAATATCATCGATGCTAAAGCGATGGAAATCGATTTTAGGGAAGAAGAAAATGACGATTCCTCCACGATTGACAATGAGATTCCCACACAAGACTACGGCAAGGAGGAACTTAAATGCACATCCATCAGTTTCAGCAATGCCGAGTGTAGTTTAAATACTAGCGAAGGCGAAAACTTCACTGTTTGTAACAAAATTTACATGCAGGACGATGAGACCCTTGAAGGTATTTCAAGACTGTGAATCTTGTTTGACTTTTTTTACTTTTCTGCAATTTATTGCACTTTTGCATATGCTTTTTTTAATTGATAAAATTTTAGTACTTCATATTTAAATTTCTTTCCAGCATCAGTCAACAATCCAAAGAATCTCCGAGCAAGATCAGTGAAGACGTTGGCAGAAACATGGAGAAACATTTGTCAGCTGTGCTCTGAGAGCATTAAGTACAGTTGTAGCCGTACGCGAAGAGGAAATGTTGTGTCAGAGATATGCAGGCATTGAAAGTATTCCTCAGATCTTAGCATCTAGGAAAGAAGAAAATTGGAAAGGATTGACAGAAAAATCATCTAAATCAAGGACGAAGAATAAATTGCAAGCTAGCAATTTATATATTTTTGAATATTATTATTATTTTACCATTAAGCCATATCCCTTTCGGCGGAAGCGTCACTCACTCGAAAAGGAAGGGAGTAATGGGGGGGAGGTTTATAGATTTTTATATTGATCTAGAATTATCTTGTTGCTTATTTAAAAAAAAACGTTCGTTTCGTAACACTGCATCGACCCAGGTCGCTGATCAATCACTCTAGCTACCCAATAGGGCCCATCAGTATCCAAAGTATTTTGTTTCAGGCATCATTCACTTCACTGATTCAGCTTCCTTCACGTCCATTCATCTTCTCATGCAAGCTCTTGCATTTCTGTGGTTTCCTATGGCTTTTCGCATTAAGGTCTCATTCACACATTATAACTATTTTTTCCTCGGTCTGCCTCTAAGCACACTGTAAATTACTTTACCTTGACATACTTGTTTTGCCGCAGACGTTCATCTTTTATTCTCTCAACATGTCCACACCATCTCAACAAATTTTTTTCATTTCATTCAAATAGTGTCTCATCTATACCATATTCATTCTATAGGGAATAACTTATTATTACGTTACTAACTTTGTCCATTAGCGTTTTACCCCACACCATGCGTAGGTAGTGTGCGATATCTGCGCAAGACATTCTTTGCATGTCGTCGATGGACTCTGACGTAAAAACCTTATCATCTGCGAACGCTAACCCACGCAGCCTCACTGCCCCGAGATTCACATCTTCTTCGTCGAACCGGGTCACCATACTTAGACACTTGTCGATGAATTTAATAAATCATCATGAAGACGCAATGCACCTTTGCCTAACACATTGCATATTATCGAACCAGCGACTCAATTTTACATTTATCCTTAAAGTCACTTTGCTACTTGCACATACTGTTTTTATTGTTTGTAGCAGCCATCCATTGACTCCTTTCTCTCTCAGGACTTCTCAAAGTTCACATCCATCCACTGTGTCCAACGCTTTTTCTAGGTCAAAAAATGCATATTATATTCTTTAAACTAATAATTTTTCCTTTTTCTTACAGCCTATCGTTATACGTCGTGTAGCATATTTTTGTACGAACACTTGTGCGTTCGATGCTCTTGCACAAATAATGGCCGTCGCAGCTAGAGATTACATCAGCCTGGAAACCTTATTCAATCACCTTCGATGCACGAATCCCACCATGGATTTTGTAATGACTGTAGCAAAAAATCGTACTGCACCGTATCTTCCGGTCGCACATCGCATTCAAAGTTTTGAAAAATTGTCAAAAATTGAACAAGTTTTGGGATTTTTTCTTAGTAAGTTATAGTAATCAAATTTCGTTCAAAATCGGTATGTGACCTCTTCTAAATATCCTTTGACTGAAAAAATATTCCCCTTCTCACCCCCCTCTCATGTAAGGGTGGGGGAGGGGCAAATATTGTAAAAAGGAGCCATTTTATGGTCGTTATTTTCCTCGCGTGAAGTGTGCTTTTGCGATCGGCTAAGGCGTTAAAAGCGTTAAAATATATTATATTCAGAACAGTATTACGTAAATATACAGCAGCTGCAATATGATGGGAGGGGAGGGGCGAGGTGAGCCTCAGCGAGGGTTGACAAATGGCCAAGCTGGGTGGCAGGCAGCCGGTTCTAAGAATTTGTCTTACCGCTGCGCGCAACGTGCCAACCAGACAAGTCGAGACGTGTCGCATTTTAGTGTTTTACTGTGCATTCTAGTGTTGCTTAGAGGAGTTTGATTGACAGTGACGTCGAGGAAGCTCGGTCAAACATTTCATTGTCTGTTATTTGAACCGCCTAAAAGTCTGAACAAACAGATTCTTCCTTCACATGCTGATGTTTTGCTACACTGCCAGCATGTTAAATATTATTTAGCCCTGGCTTCGACCAGTCCAAAACACGATGTCAGCTTCTCTGCAGTAGCTAATGTCGTTGCTGATGATATAGAGTCCATTTACACTCAGGCATCTTTACCAAAGTTGTCTCGCACTCATGAAAGTCATCAAAACTCTTCAAGATAAAGGTGTTCGCACAAGAAAATCCGTTGCAGTGCGCTGGAGGCGTCTCACAGACGTGCCGTCTACGCACGAACACATAACGCCAACCAATAGCGTGCAACCTACCGTGCAGCTACGGTCCGTGACAGCACTTACTCAAGGTATTCGCAATAGAAAATTCGTTGCAGTGCGCTGGAGTCGTCCGCGCACGAACTAGCAACTTTTCTGTGCTATTATGATTCGATTACGAAACTTATGTGTAATTCGGCCCACCCTACTGCACATTGTTATCGAAAACGAGCAGCTATTTTGAATGATATTATTGCTACAGTCGAAAAGCAAAAAATGAAAATAGTTGGTGATAATCAAATTCTAGTAGAATGTTCGCTGAACGTATTTGCAATGGCTCATAAACTGTTCTCTGACGTGTCTGAGAGTACAGTACTGGAAACCTGCAGAGGAGGATGTGTCCCTCGAGCCAGGAGACAAAAGGAATTCTCATTACCAAACGCACTTCTTAACGAATCCTATTCTGAAGATACTATGTTTCGAATGTTAACCGAGAATTCAACGTGCCACTATTGCCCTGAAACCGTACAAAGAAAATTCGAAACGAGTGGTACGTATATCCCAGGTGGAAATATACCACTGCACAGTGGACTGAGAGACACCAAAAGTGGCCAAAAGTCAACTTCACAGTTATTAACGGAAGAATTATTTTTCATAATATAGATGAGTTGAAGAAACTTTTCCCAAAATTGTATGATATTTGAACTAGTCTTCTCAATTCTAGAGCGTTATGAATTGAAGAAATGTTTCTTTTTTTTTGTTACTGTTTTTTGAAGAAAATCTTTGAAAAACTCGTTCATAATGTTACGAACCAAAATGTGACAATCGTTGCTACTTATTAGAGTGGTCATAAATGATTACGTTATAGGAAAGAAATTCAAATTTTAGCTCAGTTTTGTATTCTTTCACTTTGTCCTCATGCATTTAAGAAACTCACAGCAATAGAAATTTTTGAATCAAAAGTTCCCCGAGGTTACACCTGGTATCTAATGTTCTACAGTGCTTTTAGGTTCATTATGATGTTTACTATCAGGTTATTTACCACCGTCTGCCACCATTGACATTTGACGAAGATATTAGTGAATGAAGTTGAGCGTGCACAGTGGGCTGGAGACCACCGAAAGTGGCCAAAAGTCAAATTTTCGTTTGGATTTATATGAAGCTTGGTATAATGGGGTTTTTGAGGTCGCTGATTTCGCATTTGACGTCAAGATTAATAAATTCAAAATGGCGGATCCAATATGGCACCTGAAATTTATAAGGAGGTTTCTGAGGTCGCTTATTACAAATTTGACATCAAAATGCCTAAATTCAAAATATCGGATCCAATATGGCGCCTGAAATTTCTAAAATTTTACATATTCATATGAAACTGGGTATGAGGGGGTTTCTGAAGTCTCTGATTTCGAATTTCACGTACAAATTCATAAATTCAAAATTGCGGATCCAATATAGCACCTGACATTTCTAAATTTTTACTTAGACGAACTCGAATTAACCGACGAAGAAAAGTTTGACGTGGACGGAGATATTTAATGAGAGGCAAGAGAACTCATTTCAAAGTTTGATACAAATAGGTAAAAATACGAATACAAATACAAATGAACAAAAAAATCGAAATTTTAGGCGCCATATTGGAACCTCCATTTTGAATTAAAGGATATTGACGTCGAATTCGAAATCAGCGACCTCAGAAACCTGCTTACACCAAGTTTTATATAAATAAGTAAACACTCAGAAATTTCAGGTGCCATATTGGACCCACCATTTCGAGTTTATGAATTTTGACGTCAAATTCGAAATCAGCGACCTCAGAAACCCATTGATACTGAATCATACATATTGAAGACTATGAAAATTTGAATGCCATTATTTTGCTGCGTACGTTAAGTCCCTACTTGTTTGCAATTTGATTTTGTTTTCGTTAACTTAATATGCCTAACTGTCAAAATAATTATAATTCGAAAATAATGTTTTGTTCTGTTGTTTTACGGCCACGGTTGGCCTTTCCCCATGAAGGGGCTGTTGTAACAAGACAAAATTTTAGGCATCCTTATTTAGATTATTATTGGATTTTTGAAGCAATATCTGTTTCTAGTCACGTGGCACGGCACTCCAGGGGCATACTCAAGTTAATTTTAAGGATTAGAATTATTTCGTAGGATATTTTGTTTGTTATTCATGACCTTGCCTCATCACTCTTCTCAACGAGCGATAACGAAGGATTTCGGAATTCTGTAAGGCCTGCGGAAAACTGGGATTTGCTCGCTGTCTCCATAAAAATCACGAATCGAGATTTGAATTTGAATCTGGTTTCTGCTTTTCCGTTTGCTGTCTCCAATAGTCCCGGGACCTGGCTGGAAACCTTGGATGCCGCCAGAGCTAGGGATGCTTCGGAGCCTCTTCCCTGAGCTTTGGGAATGAACTTGGTAGCCTTGGAGCTATACGTTGGTCTGCACCAGTAAACCTTATGAAAGAGGAAGCCCTCAAATTCACTAACCGGGCCCATCGCGCTACGGCACTGGACCGAGAATTCAGCATACTTCAAGACTCCCGCGATGAAGATGAGAAGCAGGTATGTCTTGTCCTAGATTTGTTGTCGTGTGTTTCCCTAATGCGGTCATTCGCTCCAGAGTGAAGAGAGAGCTTCCTCATTTACCGAAAGTGCTTCGGATCTACGCTGTAGATATTTCAGTTTAGCATCTTCTACCAGACAAGCACGGCGATATAGAGACGAACGAGCTACGTACAAATCAACCAATCTCACGGCCGCTCCGAGCAAGCAGCGAATCAGCGCCGCGCCATGGAAACTCGCCCAAAGGAGACAAGACGACTCGCTCGACGACTGGCAAGCCGTGGCCTCTTTCGTTCGACAGCCACGTGCCGAGAGACAGTCGCGACTTGCAGGGTGTCTAGCGAAATTCCGTTTACAAATTCCCGGATTTCCCGGATCAGAAATAACGTTTTTCCCGGTTTGTTCTTGTGATGTGTTTAGCTATTTGAGGATTGGGACTCTGACAATAGCTTAGCGCCCGGAAAGAGCATAATTTGAAATAAACAGTCACTTGTATTACAAAAATGAGGTATTTATTAATTCAAAAATAAAATTTAAAATCAGATAAGACTAACGTTTGGCTGGGCATCCACTGTTGCGCTTTTACGATATTCATGGGTCGAACTCGACACATGGTATGGAGAATTGATACAGAAGACGAAACTCCTGTACATTACCCACGCCAAAAACAAGCAAGTTTCTTTTGGAAGTTAATAGTTCCAATCTTTCCGAACGCGGCGCTAATATTTCATGTGCAGCCTTCCCCAAGCCTGTTAACCATGCAATTTTCGACACATACGACACAAGCGCCATATACGTGAAGTAACTTAAACTTCCCGTGGTCTCGACTCGATTTTCGAAGTTGAAAACTTGAGTTTCTGCCCATGCCCAAGAAAACGATGTTCATTAGCTGTGATTTGCGCCTTCTTTTCAAAAAGACAAATTACGTTTTTCAAACTTTTTATTATATAAGAATAATTTTACACAGAAAATAAAGATTTGGAATTTATGGCAAGAGAATTCCCGGATCGTTCAAAGAATTCCCGGATCTTACAAAGAATTCCCGGCATTTTCCCGTATTTTTCAAGGTTTTACAAAATTCCCGTATTTCCCGGTCGCTAGACACCCTGGACTTGCTACTTCTAAAATTTTGCTACTGCGAAGTACCGCCTAACTAATAATTACTTAAATTCAGTTTAAATTACTTGTTGAGGTAAGGTCCGCTACAATTATTGTTTGGACGCTGCGGATCCTCGCGGGCACTCATATTCAGACGATTAATCTTAGTTTTGAAGCATCGTTTTTGAATTAGTACTCTGAACATGAGGAACTCCTAGAGTCTCCAATGCCTATGGTTTTATTTCTCTTAATTTTTGATTATCGTATAGTGCAAAAATCGGCAATGATCATCGCCTTTCTGTTTTGCTCTCGTAAATATTTTCAGCTACCGGTGAGATCCGCTTTCTTTTCAGCCTGTTTCCAGTTATCGAGAATGTAAGCTCACTTTTAGAAATCTTGGCTTGTAGAAAATGTTAAGGTTAGTTTCTTTTAGTTAGTATTAACATTACGTATTCTATCTATTGAGCTTTAGGAGTACCGGCTGAACAAATTAGCCTTCTCGTCATTACCTATCGTCTCTCACTATTTTTCATCACGAATGTGAGGAATATTCATTCTTCGTATTTGATCCGCACGAGCGAAATGAGTGCGGAATATCGTCGGTTGGGGGGCTCGGGGGGTTGGGGGGGTTAAGCCCCCCGAGAGGAAAAACACCTCAATCAAAAAGATAATTTCAGGTGCCGATGGAGAATTGAGCGTGTTTTCACGAAACAAACGCACCTAACCTGAAACCTGCTGTGGGCATATTTAAGTATGATATTTAGATCTAATACGTTTTTATTTATTTGATAATCCATGACACAAAACAAACTGTTGTTTACATTTTGAAGATGATAACGTTGAAGTTAGTAGAAGGTTAGTTGCGATATTTCTTCTAAAACACGGAGCAGCGTGCGATCACTGTAGAACGTACGCTATTCGCACGGCATGCGCAATATGCCACAATGCGCACGTAAAACAGATGTGAAATATGGCGTATTCCGTGCATGCGTGATGAAAAAATCATTGTATCTTTCGCTAGGTTTGAATAAATGTGAACACCCATTTTTTATAGTAAAGTAGTTCTTAAATTATTTCCGAGTAAGAATCGCGTTTGTAACTAGTGATTTTTCAAAAATAGGTTGAACCACCCCCCTCTTCCTACAACTTTAACAAAAGGGCTGATACCGGCCCGGGCAACCATCTGGCTCACGCCCAGTTTATTGAGTTTTTGAATGTCCCGTTGACGCATGTGCGCCTGGTGCCCAACTCCCATATGAAATATTTGATTTTGCCGTAGGAAGCAACTAGAAATTATGCGAGTTTTGCATTTCAAATTTAAGAATTCTGTCATTTTCATGATTTACATATGAAACTCTAAGGATCAAATTATAAATATGTTTTACAAAAAAAAGTGTCAACCCTGGTGAATCCTCGATTAAATATGACGTTGCCAAAACAAAAATAATTACAGCTGGATGAAAATAAAAATAATATATCATATGATGAATATACGAGTCATATATGATAATATAATCTTGACTTTCGATTTCCGAAATCGTCAAAGTTAAGTTGGCTGTATTCTTTGATTTTCAGTTCGTAATGTGGTGCAAATTCGAATACCACTAGTTTTCCTCGACCGGTCAAGACAGAATCCCTAGGTTGGAGAAAGGTAGACTTTGATTGTACCGTGGGACTAGAGAGATGCTTGACGATCGGGCCACATTGATTATGAAATTTTTACTGGCACCAACATTTGTATGTCTGTTGAGATTTTTGGCTTCGCCGTAAGGGTCCGAATATCCACTTCACACGGTGACACCCCTTAGCTAGGGTCAACTACTTATCCCGCTCTCTGGGAGACGTCACGTCAGGCATCGACTAATTTGGCGGTCTCACAGCTGAAGTTTCAGGTTATGTTGTCCTTATATATGTATTCTCTACGATGCCTGTGGTTGGCCAGAATGCCCTTGGTGGAGACTGCTCGAACTTGATTGGCCAATCCTGTCTTTTTCAAAACGTACTAGTTTGCAAAAGATCTGATAACACATTAGGACACGAAGTTTACAGAAAAGCCACGCATACAAACAGATACATATATGCCTTCTCCCACCACCACTCATCTCAAAGGCAATCGGTCCTCAACTTCCTTGTATACAGAGCTGTCTCCATCACAGATAAAGATACCGTACAAAAGGAACTACAGAATGTTAAACAAACAAATCCTAATACAAAAAGATTTCACAAGCAAACAAACTAATAAAGCAATAAGAAAATACACTCAAAAAAAAGTCAACACAATCTACTAACGAAAGAGAGAGAAAAACTACCACCATCCTACCCTTCATTCAAGGTATCACAAAACAAATAGGAAGAATTCTCAACAAACACAACAACAACAAACTTAGTTTCAGGAAACGATTTTTGCACATGTTTCCAAACAAATGTTTATAAACAATTCATATCTGTGTCTTCCGCGGTACTTTCTGTGTTCATAAAGCGAGCTTCGACTACTTGTCTGCATGGTGATTGAAAGCTTTCGAGTTGGTGCGCAATTCAAAATTGGAATTTAAAAAAATTCTTGTAATTTAAATGAATAATTATTGAAAAATGCACAAGAATGTATATAAATGGTACAACTTCTGATTTTAGACTTCTGAAATTAAATGTTTAGTGAAATGTAAGTTATTCTTTGGAAGCCGAAGAAATTAAACTGTTATTCAAAAAAAATATGTCTTATAAATTTGTTTTTCTATAAAATTAGAACTTGTACAATTTGTATACATTCTTGTGCATTTTTCAATAATTATTTATTTAAATTACAAGAATTGTTTTTAATTCAGAATTTGTATTGCGCGCCAACTGCGGCCAACCAGTGCGTGGCCCAAACGCAAGCGCAGTAGCAAAGGGCGCCAGTATTGGCATCACTGGATGGATTTCTCTGCCCAATGATATGAGGCAGACGGTGTGCTGGACCGCTACCTACGGCCGTCAGAAGTGGAACAGGGAATAGAAAGAGAGAATAAATCGAGAAATTTTACCTGTCCTTTTCTAAGGGTTTATGAGCTTATCAATTTTATTATTAGGTTTATGTGCAGAAAATGTATATTAATCTGTTTTAAACATTATGCCCTAGACCGAATGCAAAGATATTCCAAATGTGTATGCAAAATCTCGATTCAAAAAGGGCACTAAATTATAGTTACAAATTGAAGTCATAGCTGCCAGATCGCGGACCATCGGAATTTGCGCAGCAGAGTTCGTATACATTTTTAGGTTATGTTAACCTAATATATAACCTAACCTGGCCTAAAAATGTATACGAACTCTACTGCGCAAACTCCAAAGGTCCGCGATCTGCATCTCTGGGTTACAAGAAAAGGTTTTTTGTATTTATGTATACATTACAATGAGTATAATACGTTGCTATTATACAGCTAGAAGACTTTTCTTTAGTTTTTTAATAGCAAAAACTCCGCATTTAAAAAAAAAATCCGCATTTTGGAGTCTGCTCCGCCGCAATTCCACAACTCGGGTCTGGCAACACTGATACAAATATTCATGCTTTCTATTTGTGACACTACAGGTCCTATGCATTGGGAAAGCACACTTTCCACAGCAGTTGGAAAAACAACTATTGTTTGGTTTCGAATTTAACTAGTTTCATGTAAAATTCATCTGTGATAGTAGAGAAGTACTTATGTTCGTTAAAAAAGTCATCTTCGTTGGTAGAAAGTGACCTTACTTTCTTTACAATTCAAGTGGTTGCCAATAAAACATTGCGGCTAGAAAATTTAAAGTCAATCATTTTTCTTATTTCATTTGGGCTAGGTTCGTCAATATTCAGAATTAAACAATTTCATTAATATTACATTACATTTTTCCGTCATGTGTATCTAATAAGGAGAGGTTAAGTATATTTGAATAAAACAAGATGTAACTAGAAGAATGTATCATTTCAATACATTGTTTTCGTTAAGATTCATAATATGCATTGGTGTGTCAACTTGTGTCGTTTTTCCATACATTCAATTGGATTATCTTTCATGCTATTTCTTATGAGCCGAAACAAAATTTTTTTTATTTTTAATTCTCTTTCTCACGATTAAAAAAAAAACTACGCTCGTTTGAAGGAATCATTTATGACAGATTTGTATGGCTCCTTTTTTTGTGAGCAACTCTTGTCCAATAATGTTTTTCATTCCTTGTGTCCTTTGTCCGAAAATTTAATTCGTTTATTTTTCATTTCATTTTCGAAGATTGGTAAAAAAAACTACGCATTCAATGAAAAAGAGATCAATAACAAATTGATCTGAAAGTCAACTGAAAGCAGTTAACTTTCAAACCTTAAAGGATACATTTTTATCATAAATAATAATTTCCAAGCAAATATTTCAATTTTCAACAACAAAATTAAGCTTCAACCAAAAGGTCTTAATCTTTTTCAACTAAGAACGATTATTTTTATGGGATTTAAGGGGGCAAGAAGGAAAATAAAAAAAGCCGTTTTCCTTGACAACGGCTTGACCGATTTTGATGAGCAAATGATACATAATATAAATAATCTAGAAATGTACTTGAAAAGTTCGCCAGTCTGATTGTTAGGCAAGTACCTTGCATAGTCTCCTTACACTGAGCGCTACTTCTGAGATGCCGTAGCATCGCAGCATTTACTCCGTCATTCCCAACTGTTTCAGCGATATTCACTTGTTTTTTCATTGTTTGTTAATTCTTCAATAGCGTCTGTTTCTCCAATGGAGTTGAAAGCCCTTTAGGGACATACCCATACTACGTGACGCGTTTTTCTTTTGTTTCGATAAAGATGAGAATAAAATCTCCATGCAGTTAAAGAGGATACAACGATATAAACAAAAGAAAAACGCGTCACGTAGTATGGATACGTTCCCCTTTCAGCGTCGCAGGATTTGTTTCGTTACGAAGTGTTTCAGCGATATTCATTTGTTCCATCACTTCAACTGTTTCAACAACACTCACCTGTTCTTTTGTTGTTTGTTCATTCATTAGGAACGTCTTTTCCTTCCCTGGAGTTGAAAGCCTTTTTCGGCGTCGCAGTATTTGTTTCGACACCATCTGTTTCAGCGATATTTATTTATTCCATCACTTCAACTGTTTCAGCAACATTGACGTAGGGGTCAAAAGAACCTCGGCCTTCATTCGTATGGATATGAATGAAAGGATCCCTATAAACGGACTCTACTGCGTGAGAGGAAAAGGATGCCTATAAACGGGCTCTCCTGGTATGCGTGATTACGGTACGGTAGAAGGGTAAAAGAGCGTAGCTAACACTCTCGTACTATGGTAATATGGTAGCGTGAGAGGCCAATCAGTCCCTCAAAAAGAAGAAACGCATCAACGGTTCCATGAAAAGGAGACTGAAGAGGTGAGCGCAGCAGGCTAGCAGAGCAGCTGCGGGAGCTAAAATATCGGCAGCTACAGGCAAGACATCTAGCACAGAGGCCCAGAAGAGAAATAGGGGCTCAGAGGACACCACACCGGGGTGACTAAGCCTTTGAAGAGGCACAAGGCGACCCAGCAGCCGACGAACAGAGAGTCGTGGGGAGATGGACTTATGGCCGCTCAGAGTACTAATCCCCTGACGATGGTGGTGACTGAAAAACAACTACCCGGACTCAATCTTCACTATGGAGCAGTATGAGAGCTTCAGGAAGGCTACCTGGAGGGCGCTCGATAGAGTGTCCCCAGATCAATGGCCAAAATTCGTGATCTCCTTCTGCAGGCGAGGGGTCTTCGTTTTTGTGGCAGCCGACCTAGCGACTAAAGCTTCGCTACTCAAAGCAGTGGTTGAGACAAATCCGTGGAAAGGTGCAGCTCTTGAGGTGGGTGGGGTTGAGTTGCTCCAGAAGATGGTGAGGGCTACAACGTGGTTCTCGGCTAAACTGAAAACCCCGTCTGAGGTACTCCGGCGGCGAGAGGGATTCAACCCCTCACTTAAGACAGCGTCCTGGCAAATCATCAGACACCATAGGCCTCAGGAAGAGGACACAGTTGGAGACACCAAGCATCTCCTACTCTCTCATTTTTTCATGTAGTCCGGTCACTTTGGGCGTCAATATCTCGGAGATGAAGAATGGTAAAAAAAAAACTGTAAACTGCATGCAAATATGTCTTCATTTCTGCGTCGGTTACATGTTTTGCGGTTATTGTGCAAAAATCCAGTGAAGAACTGTCATCCTTTCTTTGCCGAAAAACACCGAAATAAGGCGCATCGAGTACACAGGTCAACTTCGAGAAGCTCCTGTATTGTCAATTTTGCCTTGAAAATTTTGAAAAACATTTTCCCTCATTCTTCAAAGCCTTAAGAACTTATATGTGTTCAAAAAAATTAAATATTTTCATAAACATGGCTGTAAAGTAGTTTCGAAGTATAAAAATTATCTCCCGTTCTACTACACCTACGATAACGAACAAAAATCGAAAAAAACAATTAATTTTCTGTTCATTCAGTGATGCAAAAACGTTTGATAAAAAATGACGCGATACAGGTGTCTCCTTAATTGAAGTATTGCGGTACATTTAAAGACCCGCGTGGGCTTTGAAGACCAGTAGCACGCAGCTCATAAACATTGTTTAAATATAATCTATTTATATAGTGTTAATAGTTTCTCTTTTTTAAGAATTAACAGCTTCGGGCCGTTGCCGTACATGCAGTAGTACAGGAGATAATTTTTTTACTTCGAAACTACTTTACAGCCATGTTTATGAAAATATTTAATTTTTTTGAACACATATAAGTTCTTAAGGCTTTGACCAATGAGGGAAAATGTTTCTCAAAATTTTCAAGGCAAAATTGACAATACAGGAGCTTCTCAAAGTTGACCTGTGTACTCGATGCGCCTTATTTCGGTGTTTTTCGGCAAAGAAAGGATGACCGTTCTTCACCAGATTTTTGCACAATAACCCCAAAACATGCAATCGACGCAGAAATGAAGACATATTTGCATACAGTTTACAGTTTTTTTTACCATTTTTCATCTCCGAGATATTGACGCCCAAAGTGACCGGACTACATGAAAAAATCAGAGAGTAGTTGTGCAGATTCGTGAGTCCCAGACGACTGCTTTGGACAGGTCAACTTTAGGGTTGCCGGCAAGCGACAGAAGTCTTTTTTGTTAGAGGGACCCCAAGGCTGTGTCGCTGCTTGAGCTATGTTCGCGAGACCTGATGGTGATAGCCACGGATCTCAAAGGAAACGGAAGGGTAGTTCTGGGACCGGCTTATTTTCGTTATGACAGCGATACCAACCCACCAGTGGAGGTGTGTACACTGGTGGAATATTGCAAGTTGAGGGGTATTCCTGCTCTGCTGGGATGCGATGTTAACTCTCATCATACTGTGTGGGGCAGCACGGATATCAACTCAAGAGGCAATGACCTAGTGGAATACCTAGTCACCGGTGATTTAGATATTCTTAACACGGGGAACACCCCAACGCTGCGTAACTCGGTCAGGGAGGAATTCATTGACCCAAACTCTCAGATCACTCACAGATAGATTTCGTGTTGAAATCCATTGTACCCGCTGGCCCTAAATGGGTCAGAAATCCAAGAAGGACCCCGATCTGTAAGAGTCATTGACTCACGATAATCGACAACCTTGGCTCGTGGAAGGCAAGGGGACTCACGACAATCAAGCGACCCATGGAAGGGGTTCAAAATCGTACTGTAAGGCCCACGTGGTGGGCTAGGAGAGCTACAATTATTGTAGGCTGACTACAGGAGTTCAAACAGACAAGGGAACTATTTCAGTACATTTCTCCTACAGATTGTGAAATTTTGAACTATTCCCTGGGTATCAGCTAAATTCGGAAGCACCCAAATTTTTTTTTGGTGATACCTGCTTCTCTATATACCCATTTCACAACGTACAGCATCCAGTGTACGGTGCACTCACGGTTTTCATTTTTTACTAACTATGCTCTACATCTTCGATCCTTTTTGGAATAGAATATGTTTGAGGACATGAATTGAAGATTTTTTAAGTGAAATATGAAAGTGTTACTCGGAACAAAAACCATAAAAAAATTTCAAAATTTTCGAAAACTTTTTGTTGGTTACGTTCGTGGAAAAATGTTCGCAAATTTTTGTCAGCATTCTACTTTGGAGTCCCATAACATATTTTTTGCTCATCAAAATCGGTCAAGCCGTTCTCAAGAAAACGACTTCTTTTATTTTTCTTCTAACCCTCATAACTCCCATGAAAATCGTTTCTGAGGAATAATACTCCAGGGTATTTCTACTACCAATCGATACCATCATATGGTAAAAAAATATGGACCTGATCGGGCCAGGGGCAGCACACACATGCTTGCCCTGCTATGCCCTTTTTCTAAAACTAAATAGTCACATTCACAACCAAATCGTAAAATTTGAAAAAAATAATAAAATTTTCAACCACTCGAATTCCTAACCAAAAAGAATGAACACTCAACCAAAAGTTGAATTTTCTTATTGCATTTCACATTAAAGAAAGAAAGCGAGAAAAGAGGGAAGTTTCTTGAAAACAGGAGCGAAGAGATGATTTCTTTAAAAAACAGGAAAAAGGGAAATATGAGAAAGAGTGCGAATGCTGTAATTGAATTTAAGATTGATTTAAAATGTTTCGCTTTACAAATGTCAAACTGTTAAGATTCACGAAATTAGATATTATTCAGTTTCAAATGCTATTATTTAAAAATTCTCCAAGTATAAGGCTTTATTGTTAAATTATCGCACTTCCCTTCAAAAAGTCACATTTTCAAAAAAAGTCAAAAAAACACAGTACGTAAAAATTTAAACACTAATTTTACATACCAATTCTGGACCAATTGCTAGCTACAAAATAGAATATAAATCGAAATATTCTGCGATGGAACCAAGTGCTTTATCGCATGTTAAAAGAGTGTCAGTCCACAATTGCCTTAAATGTAGGCTATCTGAAGAAATTACCCTCAACTCATCCAATTTTTTCTTCTGGTTCGCCGTTTTTTTTGTTTTCTTTATGGAACTTATGAAAATTAAAAATAATACATAGGATATCCAAAATAACTACTACTTCTCTAAAGTTTGCAAGGGTCCTATCTTCATCCGTTGTATTTCCTTAGCCGCTTCATTTTGTTCTATTTTTGCATCGAATCTCTTTGTCAGAGACTCAGCGAGCCTCGAAAGAGCTTCATCCGAAGCCGCTTTCCTTTGCAGCAATGCTCTGATTTTCTTAAATCCTTATGATATATTTTATTTATAATGTACGTAATAGCTGCTCTCTTTTCGTAGCTTGGATCCTTCGTGATCGCCTCTTCATTGGTCGTACATTTTTTCTGACCACATTCAGCTTGAGCAGATGGAACCATAATAGGTCTGCGACCAAAAATCTCGTACATACCCTACTGGAAGAAAGGATCAGCTAATTCAATCTGCGTAATTATGTTACAGAAAAGAAGTCGGAAATGCTAGGAGTCGCAACGTGATGTCAGGAAAACATGAGAATAAAGAGTCTTATCAGCGGGAGGCTGTAAAACCATATATATTTAAAAGTTCACCCACCTCGAAGAATGGACACTTTATTCGCACGCTTCCGGTAACTGCTTGTTTGTCAGACAGTGCTTTGTAAAGCCTTTTCAAGATGTCCATCTTTGTGCAACGAGCCTTGGGGGTGATTTTGCAATTACCGATTTCAAGGAATTTAGGAATACGATGCCAAGTCCCTTTGTGTCCCATAGATGGATCAGAAAAACATCACTCATTCTCCTTATACGTCCTAATTAGGAGCTTAATCTCAGAAAGCATCCATACGTGGATTTCTGACGTGTCTTTAGCTACGATCAATATAAGGAGTTCAAAAAATGAGATGTATTATAGGTAATACACTTTTCTGGCATTACACTAGGATGAAATTTGAAAAACGATATTACAGGGTGACCACTCAAACTTAAAAAAAAATTGCCGTCTATTTCCGGGTCAAAAATTACATTGATAATTATGATAATTATGATAATTATGATACTGATAATTATGACTGATAATTATGCACTGATAATTAAATAAATAAATATATAATTATAATAATAAATTAAATAATTATATAATAATAAATAATTATGCACTGATAATTATGCATTATTTTACAGTGGACTTTGAAATAAAAA
>CAKNXH010001396.1:0-31609 GCA_932178445.1 Andricus quercusramuli
TCGCGAGATGATCAAACCCATATACGGTAGATTTCAAGACATTGTCAAAAGTAACACAATTAATTTTAAGAAATATTAGGGAACTTTCAAAATGACTAAGACATGAGGAATATTTTCAAACTTCGAAAAAATTTTAAACTATTCTTAAATTTCTTCTTCCCTATATCTTCCCCATATAACTTTGAAAATGAATAAGCAAATTGATGATCCTAGCATATCCAATAAAGTGGTATAACAACTTATCTTGAAAATGTCGCAATCATTGTTGTTGAAAACCCGATTGAATTTTCATAACTTGAAGTTGTTTGATATCATGACTTTGAAAGTGTAGTATAGTATAGAAAACCATATGCAAATTCAGAAACATTTGTGCTTATGTAATGGCGCCCCTATTGCTGGTGTTCCTCCTGGCAGGCCACCTTCTGTTTTCAGGTGCATTGCTCCACCTACCAGGCTTCCTTCTTCTGACGGAAATGGATACGAACTTGACCAACTTGAGTTTATTCTGCTTACTTCCAAGAAAAATCCGAACCAGGTATTCGAACTTCGAAAATACACTTTTCCTGCAGATAAACATATTTTATTACTCGAAGGACTGAATCAATATGTGCCGATGCCAAAGCAAGAACACATTGTATTATCAACATTTACTGGTGAAGTCTTTGCAATATTAGAGAGTAGTGAATATCTTGCTGGAATATATGGATATATTCGTCGTGCTAACTCTAAAGTTAGGGTAAAAATAAACATGCAAACTGGAACGATTACCTCATTGACCGCAGATGAAAGACGAGAAACTCCAGTAGGCCGCTTTCGCCCCATATTAAATTATTTTGGAGTACAGCATGTAAACCACAGTCATCCACTGCATTAAAAGAATGTAGAATAGAATAAAAATTTTGATGATCCGAAGCTATCTTAGGATATAACGAGTAATTTGTAATTACAAATGATAATAAAAACTCCATGTATTAGGTCGAACAAATCGGAATTTTAAACTAACTATTAGGTGAATCAATCAGAGTTTATCACTCTGATTTTCATCGTAGCACTATTCGCAAAAATCTCATCATTATTCCTAAAATAGCTCCTACTGAGAAAACAAAATTTCATTTCTCGAGCTAAATCCTATGAATGAAATCCTATCCAGACAAAAATTACGAAACCCTCCGCTTCACAATTTTGGTTATTTATCATTATACCATTAAGCCATTTCCCTTTAGGGGAAGGCATGACACGCTCGGTGAGGAAAGGAGTAATGTGAGTCAGGGGGTGATGGCAGAAGTCAAAAACTTTACCCAAGTAAAACATAAAATATCTTTGTTCGAGGAATATTACCTTTGAATTATTAGTTCAATTTTGTTGTACCATTTCAGAAATTTTGAATCGCAGAATTAAGTTCATGGTTTGATTGTTTGCCTAATGGAGCCTGCATTCCTGGAGTTCCTCGTGTCGGCTCACCTTCTTCTGCGCCTTTTGACAACATTCTCCTGCCAGACCTCATTCTTCGCTCAGGCCTTCTCCTGCTGGAACTTCTCTTAAGTACTCTTAAGTACTAACTTAAAGTACTTGAAGGACATAATGTCTTTTCGCCCGTCTCACCCCAAGAACAAATTGTATTATCAACATACGATGGTGACGTATTTGCAACAATGACAAGCAATAATACACTCGCTGGAATATATGAACATAATCCTCATGCAAATCGTGAAATGTGGAAAAGAAAACATAGAAAGCGGCACTATTACTTCATCGACCCCAGATGAAATCGAGGACATTCCAGTATTCCCCGTTCGCTTCTATTGATTCGAATTACTTTTAGCTTATCTTGATTTAGTATGAATTCATCGTATTCTCTTAATACCAATTCCTTCTGATGAAAAAAGCAGACAAAACCTTATGCAAATTTAGAAATATTTGTTCTTATTTAATTCGCCTCTATGACTGACATTTCCCGTTTCAGGCCAGCTTCTTCTTCTCCGTCTTCTTCTTCTTATTTTGACAAAGAACGTTCTCCTGTCAGATCTCTTTTTCCTGCCGAGCCATCTCTTCGTGCACGGTCCGGGTGTCCTGTTTCCAGGTGCATGGTTCCACATACCAGACTTCCTTCTTCTGACGGATCTGTATATGGACTTCCTCAATTTAATATTCGTATAGATACCAAGTTTTTTGCGTATTTGCAAATCTTCACAGTCTCCACAAATGTTCGCGTCTTTTTATTTGCTGATTCGTAGGAGATTAGTATTGTCTGATGGACGCTTGATATTCAAATATTGTTGACCAAATACTGCTATATAATCAATAATATCTTTTTATCTTTAATCAGATATCGTTCACATTTGAGACACGAACATGTGTAATTAATAATTTAGAAATTATTCAATTTCGAATGTCTAGCAATTTTATAATGTTACAAAATCAAAATTATTTGTTTCAAGAAGCTGTTAATTCTAGATTGTCTCAGAAATAAAGATAGTAGGTGTATATTGAGAATTAGTGAATGAAACCCTCAGGGATCAAAAAATATTTAATCAACAGTTTTAAAATGCGTAAATGATAAATAAATAGTTTAGATCATAATTATTCACTTAAATGTAGGGGAAGCCATCATAAAGTAGATAGGAAAAAATCCACCAGCATTCAACTGCATCAGTTTCCACAAAGGAAAAAAAATTTCTTTTTTAAATAAAGCTCTCACGTATTCAATTTTATAATCTTATAGTATAGATACTCCTTATGACTGGTTCGATTGGCATGAGATGCTTAATCCTCATACCAACTAACCTGTCTTGCGATGGCGGAAAAGTTCAAAATTTTTCACAATTTTGCGATTGTAATTTCAAAAACATTTTTGAGCTTCCCAGAAATAAACAAATTTTGCTTCAAAGAAGCATAATTTAAACGAAATTCTATGAAAAATTTGGTAGAACTCCTACAATACTCAATCAATCAAACGTCAAGAATCGAATTCTATCAGCGGAATTGATATCACTATTGTGCGTTTAAGGTATTATAGAGATTGAATGGGAAAATGTTGATAGAAGAATGTAAGATACCCCGCGGTATAGAATCTTACGTATGACTCATTGGTAAATATAGTGAATTATTTTTCAAATCCTCTTCAATTTACTAATTCAGCAGCTCATCATACACATTATATCTGAACCAGGAAGACGGATGGATATCAAGTCTTTATTGAGTAATCGTAGAAGATTTTCTCAAATATTTTTCGAAACAATGGATTCTTAGAGCTGATGAGTGAAGAATCAAAATTGATTTGACTTTTTTGGAATTTCGACCTAAGAAGAAGACAAAATCTTTGAATAATATATACAACCACTTCCAAAAACTTAGAATGAAAAATCCAAAGCATCTCTGCGTTCAAACCACCTACCTTCAAAATGTATTAGCTGAAAACTCATGTTGATTATTATTAGTAGTGCAAAAGCAATCCTTCTTTAAAAAAATGTGAACCTCTGTTCCTTCTCGCAGAACTAAGTTCCCAGTTCGATTGTTTGCCTAACGGCGCTCCTATTCCTGGTGTTCCTCGTGGCGGCGCATCTTCTTTTTTTTTTTCGACATATAATGTTCCTAGTTTGATAATATTCTTTTAATTTGGATTTAGCTTTGAAAACAGATTTTATTTTTTATTTATTTAATATCCTTTCGAAATTCTCTGAAATCGTCTCTCAGAAAGGGATGGAGATGGTCTGCTGTTTAACATAAAAAATTCCATCAACATTTGGGGTGTTAGTAGAAGGAAGGAATGTCTTTGAATATAACTCAGAAAGTTTTTGGTGTATATGTCTTTGTACGAACTCATTAGGATAATTGTTATATTCTAAGTATTTTTTAAGAATCTGTAGGTTATCTGAGTGTCACGTATGATCAGATAGAAGAATAGCGTAATTGTCAAAGTTTGTAACAATCCCTATTTTATGTTGAATAGAACGATGTATGCAAAATTGAGAAGCTTTCCAGCATAAGTTGCTTTCCTTAACCAATTCAGAACAACTCAGTTATAATCGTTTCGGAAAATTTGTAAATCCAAAAAGTTGATACATTTTTTGTTTCCAATATCAAAGGTAAATTGTTATCTCCTATGGTGAGATATCAAATGTGATACTGTGAAATTAATTTTATATTTAGGAAGAATAAGAAAGGTATCGTCTACGTGACAAAAATATACGGGAAATTGAAACCCCATTTTTGTATAACATTTGTTTCAAGTCCATAATATGGTCATCAGGAATTTAATTTGTTATAGGCCACTGGCCTAGTTAAAACCCCTGAGAATCAGCACTCATCTGTGCCGCTTCCCCCTTTAATTTCAGATAGAAAATTGGTGTGAAGGGCCTGTGAGATGAGCTGCCGATTCACGGTGTTTTCAAAACGAGGAGTTTGCTCACCCTGAGTGACTCAAGTTCTTTTGTCCCTGCTCTCTCCAGTCCTCATTCAAGACCGCCGTTAATGGCCGGAGAATTTCCCACTGAACCTACAAACTCGCATCTGGTTACGTTTCACCAGCGAGTTACGCATTGTTAAGCAGCCGATTTTCTCGCTCATTCACGTACGCCGTGTCTGTCTCTTTCTATCCTTAGCGCGCTAACTCTTTCCCATTCTATTACCCTCCATCTCTTTCCTAATTTATATCCTCCCCACTCAGCCACACAGGCCTATGACTCAGAGGATCTCAACTGGTCAAGAAATCAAGCTCTGGAATAAATAATTAAAACCCGATTGAATAACCGACACATAAAATCAACGAAATAAGTTCGAAAAGGGGATTGAGTTGAAACGGGACATCGCTTACACCGGAGGAGCGGGCACGTCGCGCTTCAGATAGGGAGGTAGAATGGGCGCGTTCGACAACGGAAAGACAAGCACGTAGGGCTGTAGGCAGGCAGGCCCGTAGCATTGCCGCGGCTGAACGGGTACACGTCTATCCGCCGCGGAATATTACTTGTCGGGAGCCATTAACAGAAGTATCGTCGAATCACTTCCTCCCCCAACAATCAATCCATAAAGGGGGATAGTTATCGAATTGGCGGCCGAAAACGTGGGGCTCGTAACAGTCTCCTGTTCGATTTCTAACGGAGTTAAAAAACGAAGCCGCCCCCTCGAAGTCTCAATGATTCGCTCTCCGAGCACAAATCGCCATGGTGTTGGTTGACCGACATCTCGAACGATATCTACCCGCAGCCACTCGGTTTTCGAGTACGGCCCTAACAACTCGGTGGCGTCTGACAACATAGCCTATTCCATGGGGACTACAGAAAACGAGCCGAGTGCTTCACACACTCAGCCACACTCGGAGCGAAACAACAGACCTGTCAAGAACCCTGCTGCTCATAGAGAGAGGAGCAAATCAGTTCCGGCAACAGCACGCAACGTCTCGCGTGTCCTGTTCACGAAACCGCCAATCATGGACGAAACCATGCCGATGCCATGCAGCCGCCCAGCCACAGAGGCTGTACCAGCCAGTAGTTGGCCTATTATTTCAACGGCCAGTACCCCAACGGGTGTGGTAAATGCCGCCCGCTCACCACGCAGGGACCCCGCCATCCCATCTTCTCTCCAGAACGAAATTCTCACCGATTGGTGAGCATTGGTGGGTGCTTTTCGAACTCCGGACGTACCATTACCCGCCTTTTCAGAAATGGATCACACGAAGATCCGGAGGAATTCTCAGCCAAGTGAATTTCATTTCACTCAAGCCTCCATTGAACAACACCTGTGGGCGAAGATCGAGGCCACAGGCTTCTTTCTACAAAAGAAATATCTCTTAGTCCTTCGTCTTTTACCCAGGCTACCGAAGACCAGGTAGTGGCCCTTTTATCAGATGCCCTCAAGCCATTGCTGGAGGACTTGTATCAAATCCGATGTTCAATAATTGAGGTGAAAGTTTTCTCCTTCATGGCTGAAAAATCTTCAATGATTGATAAAGCGTGAAATAGAAATTTCAGCGCAGATGAAAATGTCATACGAACCACGGAATAATATGATAAAGAAACAAAAGCATTACTATAAAACAATTTCATAAATTAATTTTCAAATGTTAAATTTTGTCGATCTACTGGTCAAACAATTTTCTTGTGAAACGATCTGCCTCAGCCGTGATTTGAACCGGGAAAGCCACTTTCCATGAGTGGAGCGTTAACCAATTACGCCACAGAGGCCGTCACAGATAATTTCTCGTTTCTCCTACATCCACAGGATGACGTGAATCTACGTCTAATGATAATAGGTGGGTTTAGTGACTCATTCTAGTCTGACTAAAGTTCACCGAATCTTGAATAATTTAATGTAAGACGTTATTTTGTCGACCAGGGTAACAAATGAATTAATTTTCTGATGTTGAATTTTGTCGATCTACTGGTCAAATAATTTTCTGGTGGAACGAGAAAAAATCTGCCACAGCCCGGATTTGAACCGGGAAAGCCACTTTCTATGAGTGGAGCGTTAAACAATTACGCCACCGAGGAAACATCAGAAAATTAATTAATTAATTACCCTCGTCGACAAAATAACATCCTACATTAAATTATTCAAGATTCGGTCAAATTTATTCAGACTAGAATGAGTCACTAAACCCACAGGTTATAATTAGACGTAGATTCACGTTTATGAAAATTAATTTTGAGAAAATATTCGAAAATATTTTGAAATATTGTGGAAGGTTTCTAAAATTATCAAAATGAAATCTGGAAAATTGCGAGACATTTTTAGGAAAAAGTTGCGTCATTTTGAGAGATATTCAAGATTGTCTGAAATTTTTGACCGATTACAATTCCTTCTCAGCAGTCTTTTTTTCAATATATGTAAATATATATTTTAGGGTAGCTTCTAGTATTTTCCCCGGTGAACAAAAAATTTTATAAATTGGAAGTTTTAAACTAACTACTGGAAGATAATAAATGTAACAATTAATAATTGCATGAAAGAATATAGCTGCTAAATATTTAATTATATCTTATCACTTCAGCGATAAGAATAAAAAATTCAAGTGATAAGAATAAATGATAAAAAAAAGTTCGGTAATCCTGTTCAAAGCTTAATATGCCAAATATATACTCCAATAAAACAGCAGAATATTAATTCGATACACTGTCAACCAAATTCTTCATCATCTTATAAATCAGTTTATCCTCTGATTGCAAAAAATGAGGATCATTTATATTGTGCTCTTCATCTTGACAGTGATACTTATTTCTATTGGTAAAAATATAACTATTTAATATACTATATATATATATATTATTTCAAATCTGTAAGTTAATCTATGACAAAACAGGTGAAACAAAATTTCTAAACGTTTTACATGATTCATAGTAAATTATTAAGAATAGTAATTCAAACTGTGAAAAACCTAACTATTCATTCAAATATTTTCCTGTGAATCCTGTATACGACAATCAGAACGCTCGACATTGCTGATTTGTGCTTTTCAAGAACGATTACTAAGATAAGATTCAAACCATTCAACATCCATTTTTGAGAGGTGAAGTAATTTTAGCCTAGTCAATCGTAAATTATGGTTAACTGCATCGTTTGCCTCAGAAAAGTCAAAGGGAACTGCGGACGGGGAAGGCGTGCTGTTTGTTTTGTAGAGAGGTTTTGAAGAAATTCGGTTTCATTTATATTCGTGAGATTGCGTATAGACGAAGGAGATATACCGAAGGAGGGATCAAATGGAATGGAAGCTTCTAATGTGTCCCCTAAGGGTTTACATTGTTCTTGTATCTCTTCCTATTCCTTCACACACTCCCCACACACTTACTCTGTGGTGGGAGGGGGACCTATAGTTTAAGGTGGGTTCCGAACCACCAAAAGCAACAGCCTCAAGTACTTAGAGAAACTTTTTCTCTAGAGTTACCGGTCCCAGGACTCTCCGGAGATGAACAACCCTTGCTAGGCAAGTGTTCACCGCATGGGCCACCGAGACTCTTCCAGAGTGCGAGGCGGGAATCAAACCCGCAAGCCGACGGAGTGGGTCCAAAGCCTCTGCCTTAACCCCCACGACCTCGTCCCACTTTGGAGGGATCAAATGAGAACTGATATTGAATGCTGATAAGGTCGTGGTTTGAGAGGAATGAGATTGAGTGTTGAGTAGAAGAAATTACCTTGTCTAGATCATCATCAATCGTCAAGTCAATCCAATTACTAGAATGATCGGTGTGTTGCGTGGGAAGCATTAGGAGGTTTGTAAATTAAGCCCACCAACATGCGGTCATGAGAATAAGATACTTTCATAGAAAGATACTCAGCAATAGGATAATTTGCAAGAGGACTCATTCCCACCTGTACACCCCTTAAGCTGTCATGAATATAGAGAAAGACCCCACCCTCTCATCTCCATCTCTCCAGAAGAGTGCGTAATGATCAAGTTCTTTGAGGCTAGATGGAATGTTAGGCTCAAGCCAGGTCTCAGACAAGGTTATGATATGATAGGAACAGCACATAAAATGATGTTTAAATTTGTGGCAATGGGTAGGTAAAGACTGAGCGTCAACGTGACAAATATTTGAGGTTTCCATTTTGACTCTTGTTGATAATCATTAGTAATGCAAAAGTATTCATACTTTAAAACGATGTATCTTCTGTTTCTTTTTGCAGAATTAAGTTCACAGTTTGACTGTTTGCCTAATGGCGCCCCAATTCCTGGTGTTCCTCGTGGCGGTCCATCTTCTTTTTCTTCTTTCGAAATACAAGATCCTACTCCCAGTTCTCTTCCTTCAGTCCAACCTCATTCTCCGTTCAGATCTTCTTTTGCCGAACCCTCTCGACGTGTAAGGTCCCGGTCTCCTTCTGCCAGATATATAGCTCCACCTACCAAGCTTCCTTCTTCTGACGGAAATGGATATGAACTTGACCAACTTCAATTTATTAGGCTTATTTCCAATAAGAATCAGAATCGGCTTTTCAAATTACGAAGATACACTTTCCCTGCGGATAAACGAATTAAAGTAATCGAAAGACGTAATGCCTTTGCGTCCGTGCCACCCGAAGAACAAATTGTACTATCAACATCAGATGGTGACGTCTTTGCAATATTGGAGAGCAATAGTACACTTGCTGGAATATACATACATAATCCCCGCATCAAACGTGGAGGACGGGCAAAAATAAACACAGAAAGCGGCACGATTACCCTATTGACACCAGATGAAATCGAGGAAATTCCAGTAGGCCCCACTCGCCGCATCACACACGATTATAGAGTAGAGAATGTAGACCACAATGATGGGTAAGTTACTTTTCAAACTAAACATGTTATCGTCCAAAGTAGGATCAATGTATTTTTTTAGTATTACATTCATTGTTGTTGACCGACTGGTTGCATATTGGGTGAAAAATTGCTTTAAGCGATTATTTTTATTCGTTCATTTGAATTGTCAGGAACATTTTGAATAACAAATTACGAATACGGAATTTTAATTCTAAACATTTATTTGTATACGGGAAAATTAAAATTAGAATGATTCTTCAATAAAAAAGTTAACAATTATGCTCTCAACTTTTTGATCGCATTTTAAAAAATACAATTATCTGAAGGATTTAAAAACAACTATTAACATTTTTGCGTGTTTTCAAGAAAATGTTTGTGAAACTTTCCATTATTAAAATAGATATTTCAAAATTTTAGAAGTTTTGAGAGTATTTCAAAAAGAATATCGAATATTTTTTTCAAAGAATTTATATTTCAAAACATTTCGGAACACAATTTCGATGGTTTTTCTAAATTTTGAATAGTTTTAAAATAATGAAAAATGTCCTTAGATTCCTGTAAATATGAGAACTAACTAGTAATCTCCAGAAATGAATTTGAAGAGAATATTTAACAAAGTTGGAAAATATTACAAAAAATTCGCAAAATGATTAAACCCATATACGGTAGCTTTCAAGACATTTTCAGAAATAACACAATTAATTTTAAGAAATACTAGGAAACTTCAAAAATTATTAAGAGGTGAGGAATATTTTGAAACTTCGAAAAATGTGAAAACTATTTTTTCCCCTTGAATCAATAAAATACATGCAATTGATGATCCTAGCATATCCAGTAAAGTGGTATAACGACTGATCTTGAAAATGTCGCAATCACTGTTGTTGAAAACCCGATTGACTTTTCATAACTTAAAGTTGTTTGGTATCATGATTTTGAAATCCAAAACACTAAATCTCCCAACAATTATTTCTGATGAAAATGTATAGGAAACCATATGCAAATTCAGAAATATTTGTGCTCATTTAATGGCGCCCCTATTGCTGGTGTTCCTCGTGGTAGGCCACCTTCTTTTTCCAGGTGCATGGCTCCACCTACCAGGCTTCCCTCTTCTGACGGAAACGGATATGGACTTGACCAACTTGTGTTTATTCTGCTTACTTCCAAGAAAAATGCAAACCAGGTATTCGAACTGAAAAAATACACTTTTCCTGCAGATAGAGGAATTTTCTTACGCGAAGAAACGAATCAATATGTTACGATTCCAATGCATGAACACATTGTATTATCAACATTTACTGGTGACGTCTTTGCAATATTGGAGAGTAGTGAATATCTGGCTGGAATATATGCATATACTTGTCGGACTCGCACTAAAGGACGAGTAAAAATAAACATGCAAAGTGGAACGATTACCCCAATGACCGCAGATGAAAAGGGGGAAACTCCAGTCGGCCGCTTACGCCCCATATCAAATTATTTTGGAATACAGCATGTAAACCACAATCAGCCACGTCATCCACTCAATTAGAAGAATGTAGAATAAAATAAAAATGTTGATGATCCGAAGCTATCTTAAGATATAACGAGTAACTTGTAATTACAAATGGTAATAAAAACTCAATGTATTAGGTCGAACAATTCGAAATTTTGAACTAACTATTTAGAACAGATGAATCAAGCAGTTAGGAATTGTGTGAATGAATATAGGTATTCATATAGGAATATATGAATAAATAGGTCTTTCTGTTTATCATTCTGATTTTTATCGTAGCACTATTTGCAAAAGTCTCATCATTATTCCCAAAATAGCTCCTATTGAGAAAACAAAATCTCATTTCTCGAACTAAATCCTATGAATGTAATCCTATCCAGACAAAAATTACGAAATCCTCCGCTTCACAATTTTGTATATTTATAATTATACCATTAAGCGATTTCCCTTTCGGGGAAGGCGTGTCTCGTTTGGTGAGGAAAGGAGTAATGTGAAGTGGGGGTGGTGATAGCAGAAGTCAAAAACTTTACCCAAGTAAAACATAAAATATCTCTGTTCGAGGAATATTACCTTTCAATTATTAATTTTTTCTGTTGTTGTACAATTTCTAAGATTTTAAATTGATCTTTGCGAACGAAATTCAACATTCTTTATGGATTAAAGCTTTCCATAAGAAATAAAATGGTGTCGGTATTCTTGTAGATTATCATCGGTAGCACAACAACATTTATTTCTCAAACTAAATGTAATGGTATGATTTTCATCGCAGAATTAAGTTCACGGTTTGATTGTTTGCCTCATGATGCCTGCATTCCTGGATTTCCTCGTGCCGGCTGATCTTCTCCTGCGTCTTCTGACAGACAACATTCTCCTGCCATGTTACGGCCCGAGAAGTAGGCGAGGGTAGTTTGGCTAAGTGCGAGATTGTGAGACACCAGTGTGCTGATTTTAAATCAGATTGGTAAGGCCTGACCAATTATTTGTTTTATGGGATCGTTAGCCACTTGTCAGCCCTACGCGGACTGTGTTTGGTTACAGTGTTTAAACAACATATGAAATTCAGCGTGAACAATGTTTATTATAAATAGGATACAGGATTAATTAGAATAATTATACAAAACTTACGATTAACTTCCTACGCAAGAAAGGGCGAAGGAGATGTTGAACTGGTCGATTGGATCTCCGTTTTTATCGTAGAGCAGCGAGGGAACTCTACCGGATGTTTGTTATATTGTAAACGTGCATGAGCACTTTTCAGTATTGGTAGTGCGATACAGGGTTCTACACAGGGTTCTACACAGATACCCTATCCACACTTGAGTTGTTTTCGCGAACGTTTAACACTGCGGACTTTATTTGTAAAAGACTCACTTTACGACGACCGAAGGTTTCAGTCGAAGGGACCTTAGTACAAGACCTGAACACACGTCAACCACTTAAGACGGCGCGACTTAATCAGAGTGTTTCTTGTCACAATAAGATAGAAGACGCGACTTTGTCGAAGTGTTGTGAAGATCGAAGTGAACAGTATTACTGCTTGATACGTAAAGACAATTGACAAGGGTAGCGTAGGAGTTTATATACGCTTGACACTTCGATAAAGTCACGAGCTTTCTTAGAAGAGGCGGTGGTAACAATGCCACGAGCACGTTCGGTGGTAAGGGATCGTCCATAAATTACGTAAGACGTTTTTCTTTTGTTTGTATCGTTGTGTCCTTCTCAACTTCACAGCAATTTTATTTCCTTCTTTATTCAAACAAAAGAAAAACGTCTTACGTAATTTATGGACGATCCCTAAGGACGCCACGAGCACGTATTTTTTGAAATTGCCGTAGTTCATATTGATGAGTTTCGGATAACTTGAGTGAAGATTATTTATGTCCCGTCTACTGATACTTCCGATGATCAGTCGTGTCTTCTCTAGATCGGCTACATGTCATTTGATATGCGCGAACACTGTTATTACATGCGGTGACTAATACTATTGAGGCGTCGAATGCTAACGTCAGCAACCGTGGACAGCGGTCGCGCATCTCATCTATTGACCTTTCAGGAGTTTGGATTCTATATACTAACTTAACTATAGGTGATATCTTTAGTCAGACACTTTGGGCCCAAACTTGTCTGACCATACGCATGTTTCTCCACTAGGTGGGTTATACTTCAGCAGTATCAGTGATATGACATTACGTCGATGAATTATTACCTTAATTTAGACATACGTGTGTATTCATGTTCCATATAATTAGTTTTGACTTTGCTATTGGATTATTAGGAATATGCATACATTTGTATGTTATTAAATATGCGTAATTATTTTATAGCGGTAGAGCCTGCAATTACAATCTCTTAATAACCGAACGTATGCTAAGTTATCGGTGTTCTCTGAGTTCTTATCCCTTCATGGTAATACTTTAAATATCTTGTGGTCTTTTTCTTACCGACCGTACTACATTTATCATACCTAGGTTCAAACTCAGAGAAGATCGGTAGCTCTATGCCTTGTAGTCGATGAAATTAGCCTGACAGACGTAGCGTAAGGTGGGTTGCGCTTAGCTAGGCTTTACATCGAATTGGTGTGAAATTTCGGGATGTAACAGCCAGAGCTAATTCTTCGCGCAGCTCTTCTCCTGCTGAAACTTCTCTTAAGTACTCTTAGGTACTTACTTAAAGTACTTGAAGGACATAATGTCTTTTCACCCGTGTCACCCCAAGAACAAATTGTATTATCAACATACAATGGTAACGTATTTGCAACAATGACAAATAATAATACATTCGCTGGAATATATGAACATAATCCTTATGCAAATCGTGAAACTTGGGAAAGAAAACATAGAAAGCGGCACTATTACCCCATTGACCCCAGATGAAATCGAGGAAATTCCAGTAGGCCCCGTTCGCTTCTATTGATTTGAATTACTTTTAGCGTATCTTGATTTAGTATGAATTCATCGTCCTCTCTTAATGCCAATTCCTTCTGATGAAAAAATCACACAAAATCTTATGCAAATTTAGAAACATTTGTGCTTATTTAATTCGCCTCTATTACTGGCATTTCCCGTTTCAGGCCATCTTGTTCTTCTCCGTCTTCTTCTTTTTCTTCGTTTGACAAAGAACATTCTCCTGCCAGATCTCTTCCACCTGCCGATCCCTCTCTTCGTGCACGGTCCGGATCTCCTTTTTCCATGTGCATGGTTTTACCTACCAGACTTTCTTCTTCTGACGGATCTCTAAATGGCCTTCCTCAATTCAATATTTTTATAAATACCAAGTTTTTTACGTATTTGCAAATCTTAACAGTCTCCAAAAATGTTCACGTCTTTTTATTTGCTGATTCGTAGGATGTGAGTATTGTCTGATGGATGCTTGATATTCAAATATTGTTGATTAAATACTGTTATATCATTAATAATATCTTTTTATCTTTAATCAGGTATCGTTCATATTTGAGTAGGTGTATATTGGTGCATATGTTACTGTACTATATGTATAATTTCAAAACCATTTTTGAACTTCCCAGAAATGAACAAATTTTGCTTCAAAGAAGCATAATTTAAAGGAAATTCCATGAAAAATTTGGAAAAACTCCTACAATACTCAATCAACCAAAAGTCAAGAACCAAATTCTATCAGCAGAATTGATATCACTATTGTGCGTTTAAGATATTATACAGATTGAATGGGAAAATTGTTGATAGAAGAATGCAGGGTACACCGCGGTATAAAATCTTGCGTATGACTCATTGGTGAATATAGTGAATTATTCTTCAAATGCTCTTTAATTTACTAATTCAGCAGCATTAAATTCAGCATGCATTAAAGCTTTCTATATGATATAAGATTGTGTCCGTAACCTAAGATTATTCAAAGTTTACATGCGCCTGCAAACAATTCGCAATGTTTAAATAACAAGCAGGCTATGCCATTTCAATTATTTTCTATCCTAATTACTATTATTTTTCAAACTCTATCTGAGTTGATCCGAAATGGATACTTTATTCTCAATGAAATTTCAGGCTTTGATTCTGATGTCATATACATGCCATAAAAAGGTTTCATTGCTATAAAAAGTATGAACAAAGAAGACGCAATTCGTTTCTTTAGATCAAAAATTAATTTATTGCGCTCACAAATCGATTAATTTGAAAATTTGCGTTGAAGGTTTTCAACAAGATATACTAAGGGATGATATCTTCAGAATGTCCAAATTACTCTGATTTTCGTGAATAAATAATTACCGGCCTTTTTTCACCCAAATGTTCTTGAATATAAAATTTCAAAACAACTATAAAAAATAATAAATGAAGCAGTTAAGAATTGCGTAAATGAATACAGCTTCTAGATATTTTATCAAATCTCATCACTGTAACGATAAGAATAGAAAGTTAGAGCGATATGAATGAAACGATAGAAATAAAATGTTTGGTTTTCCTGTTCAACGCTCAGGTGTGATTAAGATAACAAACATAGACTGTAATAAAAAAGTCAGGATATTCTTTCATTACTCTGTCAACCAAATTCTTTATTAACGTATGAATCAGTTTTCTCTCTAATTGCAAAAAATGAGGATCTTTCATACTGTGGTCTTCATCTTGACGGTGACACTTAGTTCTATTGGTGAATATAATACCATAATATATATATAATTTCAAAATATCCTTTGATTTTCGAATATTTTCTTGCTCCTGGTAGAAGCATGAGTAACAAAAACACAGGATCGGTCCGAGATCTTATGTTGGACTCATTGGAAAATATAGTAAATTATTTCTCGAATCTTTCTAAATTCATTAACTGAGCAGCTTATTATGCACATTGCATCTGAATTAAAAAGACGAATAAATATCAAGTCGTTGTTGAGTAATCGTTAACATATTTCGAACTGGAAATTTCTGCGATGCTTATAATATGGGAATCGTTGCAAGCTTTAATATTTTATCTTGAAAATTCTTCGAAACAATGAAGTTTTAAAGCTCATAAGTGAAGAATAAAAATAAATTGGATTTTTTTGGAATTCTGACCTCTAGAAGATAACATTTTTTTATTAATATATAACCACTTTCAAAAACCTCTAAGGGATCGTCCATAAATTACGTAAGACGTTTTTCTTTTGTTTGTATCGTTGTGTCCTTCTCAACTTCACAGCAATTTTATTTCCTTCTTTATTCAAACAAAAGAAAAACGTCTTACGTAATTTATGGACGATCCCTAATGGACAACCAATCGCATCCCTGCGAACCAACCTTTCACATTGTTCATTGAAGCAATGAATCAAAAGTAAAAGTGCGTCTATGACCTAAAGAAATTATAGTCAGAGTAAATTGATGACCTTGTCACCCAGCTTCAGACTACAACGCGCCTAGTAGAGGGATTGTGAACTAAATGTTTACTGACTAAAATTATGAAATATTTCCTATAACAGAAAACGAATAACGTAACTAAACCATAGTATTCGTACACTAGATCTAGAACCTAATCTTCATGAAACTTTAACGAAGGAAGGTCTCATGAATTTTGGAAAGTTTCCAGCCATTCATTTCTAATGAATGAATGAATCTCTAATGAAAGGTTTCATCGCCACACAGTCCTGGCTAAGCCCTAGGTCGACAGTATGCGTAAGTCACCGAGTTTCACAATTTACAATGTACATTACTCGGTAGCCTTTGCTTGCGAGGTCGAATCTCGAAGTTAAAGTCCAATTGATAGTCCACGCAATGACCGCTAGGCCGAGCCCATGAGGTCAAGTTGTATGGTCTGCCGCTAATCTGTGGCGTCGCACCTACGTGACATGGCATTCGCCGGATGGTGAAGATGGTGACGTCTTGTGGAAATCTGAGGGGCCCAGCGCTGACTCTGAGGATGACCCGATCGCCATGGTGGTGGGGTAGTCACTGTTGGTTGTTATACATTAACCAAAAGTAACTATTCCAGTATGTATCAGAAACCCTGGAAATCCTTTGACGTGGCGACTCCGCCCTGGAATATGATGCACAGGGAATAATGGAAGATGGCGACCAAATATTAAACCAACTGTTTGGATGTTTGAGACTAGCCATCTTGTACTGAGGTCGGGAAGATGTCAACGTGGAGTGGTAGGGCTATGGTTGGTTGCGGGTCCTTTACCCAGGGTGCATTAGTAACTCCTAATAACCTCCGCTATCACTACCCTTCCTTGACGTCCGTGGAATTGTCCGTCGTGACATCACGCCTCGATGACATGGCGCTGAGTTTAGTGATAGATACATACTTTATCCAGGGTGCGTTGGTAATTCCTGGTGAACCTCTGACGCAACGACTCATCCCTCGCTCCCGTTGTTCTTGTTGTTGATCTCGGATTTGGCAGGTGGAGGTTAGTTTACATGGAATCACATAATTATAAGAAGGTAAATAATTAAGGTCTAGAATTTTTGACGAACGCTCCTGGCCGAGCTAACTTCCGCTCTTGGCACATGGATTTATTTATAAACCCCTTCATTATGAATTGCAGCTTGAAGTGGCGTTGATTATTATCAGTAATGGAAAGGCATTCTTTTTTCAAAAAATGCAATAGTATGTTTCTTCTTGCAGAATTAAGTTCACAGTTCGATTGTTTGCCTAACGGCGCTCCTATTCCCGGTGTTTCTCGTGACGGTTCACCTTCTGCTAGTAGACAAAATGCTCCTGCCAGTGCTCTTCCTCCTGTCGAACATTATTCTCCGCTCAAGTCTTCTTCTGCCATGCCGCCTCGACGTGAAAGATCCAGGTCTCCTTTTGCCAGCAATATAGCTCCACCCACCGGGGTTCCTTTTTCTGACGTGCTTGGGTATGGACTGGACCAGCTTCAATTCATTCGGCTTATTTCCCATAAGAATCTGAATCGGCGTTTTGAACTTCGAAGATACACTTTTCCTGCAGATAAACGAATTAAAATCCTCGGAACTATGAATGTTTATTCGCCCGTGCCACCCGAAGAACAAATTGTATTATCAACATACGATGGATACGTCTTTGCAATAATAACAGGAAATAATACACTTGCTGGAATATATAAACATCATGCTCATATAAAACGTAAAGGACGGGCAAAAATAAACATAGAAAGTAGCAAGATCACACCATTAACACCAGATGAAATCGAGGAAATTCCAGTAGGTCCCGCTCGCCGCATCTCATCTGATTATAGAGTAGAGCACGTAAACCACAATGACGGGTAAGTTACTGTTCAAAGTAAAGTACGTATCGTTACGTCAAATTGTTAGATAATTTTGTCGCTTCTGTATCCAAAAAATATCTGCACTCATTTGTGTTCGTATTCGTGTTTACCACGCAGTCATTCTTAGTCCCCTTTTTTCCTCAAATCACTTTTTAGACAGTCATTTAAGATAAAGTCACTATAGTACCTTTTTTAAATATGAATATTACTTCAGTCGCTTCTTTTCATAAACGAAAACAGAGAACTCAAGGATTTCTGAATTTCGTTGGATTTTTTTTCGATTCACTTTCAAATTTATTTTGAATTCTTTGCCATTTCCTTAATTTAAACTCTTCAGCATTTGTGATTATGTAATGGCGTCCTTATTGCTGGTGTTCCTCGTTGCAGGTCACCTTCTGCTTCCAGGTGCATGGCTCCACTTACCAGGCTTCCTTCTTCTGATGGATCTGGATTTGGACTTGATCAACTTCAGTTTATGCTGCTTACTACCTTAAAGAATCCGAACCGGGTATTCCAACTTCAAAAATACACTTTTCCTGCAGATAAACATATTTTATTACTACAAGGACACGATAAATATGTGCTAATACCAACGCAAAAACACATTGTATTATCAACATTTGCTGGCGACGTCTTTGCAATATTAGGAAGTAGTAACTATCTTGCTGGAATATATGCCTACATTCCGAGCACTACCAGTAGAAGACGGGTAAAAATAAACATGCAAAGCGGAACGATTACCCCATTGACCACAGATGAAAGACGGGAAACTCCAGTAGATCGCCTCCGCCCAATCTCTTCTAATTTTAGAGTACAGAATGTAAACTACAATCATCCACGTCATTCACTCAATTAAAAAAATGTGTAATAAAAGAAAATGTTGGTGATCCGAAGCCGAAGCTATCATGGCTGCCAAGTCTTTTCCGAGAAAAGAAGTTTAGTTTCATTTTCCCAGAAAAAGATTTGTTCAGGATAATTATTACTGCCTTCAACAATGAGAATTAGGATCAACTTGTAGAAGTTCAACCTGATCCCATTTAATGGCAATTGGATCCGTATTATCGGATCTTTATAAGTATCTGATTTATCTTTTCCCAATTAAATATTCAACTTGAATTCAACTCTATAAACAGTTTTTATTTCAAATTTATTCAATAGTTTTTTTTTCTAATTTTGTGAAATGGTCGCTATGACAGGGATAGAGATGATCTCCTGTTCAACATAAAAAATTCCATCAACATTTGGAGTGTTATTAGAAGGTTGGTTTTTCTTTGAATCAAACTCAGAAAGTCTTCTGTGTATACGTCTTTGTACGAACTCATTAGAATAATTGTTATACAATAGGTATCTTTTGAAAATATATAGGTTATATAAGTGGAAAGTATTAACAGGCGGAAGAACAGTGGCATCGACAAGATTTGCAACGATCCGTATTTTCTTCTGAATAGGATGGTTGGATAAAAAATTAAGAAGTTTTTGGGAATAAGTTGCTGTTCTAAACCAATTCGTAATAATTTAGTTATTATCATCTCGGCAAAGCTTCACATTTAAAAAGTTAATACATTTTTTGTTTTTAATATTAAAGGTTAATTGTAATCTGCTTATAAAATCATTTATAAAATTTAAAATAAGTGGAATTCATTAAGAAAATGATACTTGCCTTGATATCATCTAACGGAATTTCTGTATTTTTACTAATATGATTCCTATGCATCTAATAACAGGTTCAAAAGGAACGTTAGTGAAATGTGATAAGATGTCTAAAGAAGCCTAATATGATCATCTAACGAAAATCGAAAAACTTGTGTAGTTCACCTGGTTCATGCCTCTAGATGAAAAAAGTGTCGTAGACTTAACGTCACCAAAATTCCGGTTTAAGATTGGATTAGATAAAATTTGTTTTTTCTATATTTTTCCTCAAGATGTTTTCTGTTCCAGGTGAGATTGGAGATCCCATTGTTGCTCCTCAGGTATGCTTTTCGAATTCGTTATTGAATGAGAAGTTGGTGATATCGGAACAGTGCTCTATCACAAATTTGATATCTGGCCGTCTTTCTTTCAAGAGAGGCAAACTTGGATTTAGATGTTCGGAAATGGTTTTTCAAGCGTGTGAATTTTGGGACAATGTGGTTGTCCCTACGCCGTTTCAAGAAAGCTCAAGTTGTTAATAACTCAGCTACAACAGTTAGCTTGGTCGTCAGCACAATAAACTCTCATCTCACAACCTAGCACGCTTTCTAGCCAAAGAACTGGATCCTTTCACAAGAGACTCTATCAAACACGTCCAAGACTCTTTTGACTTCATCAAAAAGATTCAGCAGATTCACATTCAAGCCCAGGACATCATAGTGAGCTTCGACGTAGTATCTCTCTTTACGAAAGTACCAATCTCTGATACAATCGATGTTACTAAATCCTTTGCAAACTTCTCCTTCAGTCTCATACCTTTGATAGACCACTGTTTCAATAATACTTAATTTTCATTCAATAACCCATTCTTCAAACAATCTTCAGGAGCAGCAATGTGATTTCCAATCTCGCCTGTAATAGTCAACATCTTTATCGGTTTCCTTAATGAATTATTTCCGAATATTCAGTTCACCATGTGAATTGAACAAAATGGAAAATTCCCTTTCTTGGACGTACTAGTTTACAAAAGATCTGATAACACATTCGGACATGAAGTTTGCAGAAAACCACCTCCCATCTCAAAAGCAATCGGTCATCAACTCCCTTGTATACAGAACTGTATCCATTACAGATGAAGATAACTTACGGAACGAATCATCAAATATTAAACAAATCCTAATACAAAACGTTTACTCGAACATACAATTTGTAAAGCAATACCGAAATACACTCAAAAAAACAATTTATCACAACTCAATGAAGGAAGAGAGAAAAAAACGATCACCATTCTACTCTACATTCAAGGTATCACAGAAAAGATAGGAAAAATGCTCAAAAAACACAACATTCAAACCATAACTTAACGGTATATAAAATCCCTTGTTCCTTATGATGGCAAATCTTCTTCTGCTTCTTCTGACAGACAACATCCTTCTGCCAGTTCTTTGCCTCCCGCCATACCTCATTCATCGCTCGGATCCTTGCCTGCCGAATGTTCTCTTTATGCAAGGTCCAGATCTCCTCCTGTCAGCAATATAGCTCCACCAACAAGGCTTCAATTTTCTGATGTGCTTATATATAGACTTGATCAGCTTTAATTTATTCGGCTTATTTCCAAAATGAATCTGAACCGGGTTTTCGAACTTCAAGGATAAACTTTTCCTGCAGATAAACAAGTTTAATTACTCGATGGACAGAATCAATATATGCCGATGCCAACTCAAGAACACATTGTATTATTAACATTTGCTGGTGAGGTCTTTTCAATATTGGGGAGTAGTATGTGTCTTGCTAGAATATACCTGTATGCCTACGTTCCGCGCACCAGCGCTAAATTTCGGGTAAAAATGAACATACAAAGTGAAACGATTACTGTAGGTGACGTATTTGCAATATTGACGAGTAATAACACACTTGCTGGAATCTATAAACATCAAAGAACAGAACTTAAGGACTGAATTCAATTCAATTTCTTTGGATTTGAACAATTTTGTTTCATTCACTTGAATCACCCTTCAATTGATTTCTATTTCGTATACCTTATTCTCCGGCCAGATCTCTTATTCCGCTTTTTCACAGAGAAAATCCGCACCGGCTTCACGAACTTCGAAGATACACTTTTCCTGCAGATGAACCAGTAAGGATACTTGCAGGAAGGCATCGCTTTAGGCCCGTTCCAATCCAATAACAAATTGTACTATCAACATTCACTGGTGATGTCTTTGCAATATTCAAGATTAGTAATGTTCCTGCTGGGATATATGAATATGATCCTTGTACTAAAACAGTTTTTGAGAAATATTAATGTAGTTGCGTCATAATTTATCTATAACAATTTACCTATCGGGAGATCACCCTGATTTAGATAACAAAAAATTTGACTACGGGAAAAAATGTCATGAAATTGGTTAGCTTTATGGAATATTTCTATTATAAGCCGTCAATTTGCGGTAAATATATCTTTTCTTGTATCACACCTGCAAATGATACAATTTCTACATGAGTACACTTTAAGTATGATATCGCTCTCGTTTATTATTTGAATAATTCCTTATCTACCGACACCTTCTGCGTGCCTTTTCCCAATCCTAATTCTAGTTATTACTGATCAGCATGCGCGAAACTAAATTAAAATTATAATTATAAGAAAAAAATTGTAACTAACAAAGATGATGATAATTCACCTCTTGTGTTCCAAATTCCTCGTGTTTAATTAAATTCAACTGTTTATTCTTTTTTTTTTTTAAGCAACATATTTTATGGTAAAAATTCAGCAACTTGGCGGAATGTTGAACTACATTGTTATATGATTATTCTTTTAGTTGAAGATTTTTATTTTTCATGGAAAATTTGAGAATTTTGATTGACCTAAGGATGTCTGAATTGTATCTAATTGTTCTGAATTCCGTCCAAACTCATTTTGATTTAATTGTGATTTCCTTGCAATCCACTGAATCCAATAGATCTTGTACAGATTTTGAATCCTCTATTACTTCTCCTGAAAGACTTTTAAATTCACCTCGACTCTTCTGAAACTATCTTCAATTCTTTTAATTCGATTCGACTTATTTTCAATTCAAATTAATTTAAAAATTCCACTGTTGAAAAAATTTAATGAAGTTTGGTAATTGGCTGTATTAAGCATTTTTATTATACGCCATCCAAAATACAATCAATATGTTTTTTCGTATTACGTTTGCAAACAAGAGACTTCTTACCACCTGAATAGTGAACGGAATAGAATTGCCGAAAAAAATCGGTGCAATTGAAGAAGAAATCTTTGTGGAAGGACCCAAACTCCTATAAGAGTCCTTGGAACGAATTTGGTCAATAAAACAAGGCAATATAATTGGATAAAATGCAAAATTGATGTCCTAGGATCTTCAGGGAGGTAATAAGATGTGTTCATTGCAAAGCTTCCTCTATGATTAGAAACAAGCAGGTCACTAAGGGCATAAGCACTTCAATGAACATCTTTAATGTGTTGAATTAAAACCAATGAATGGATGCTGATCCTTGTTAATATCCTACGCTACCAGTGGGAGTAATCTTAATAGTTCTTATCTATGTGAATGATGTCTTCATCGTCTATAAAAGCCTATCCAATCTCGAATTCATACAGAAGAAATTGATAGGAACTTTTGGCGTCAAAGACCTGAGAAAAGCTCATTATTGCCTAGGCATTAAGATTTCATAAGAAAATAACTGTATGAGTATATCTCAAAGAGGCTATATCCGGAATATACAAAGAACATTTCAAAATGAATGACTCAAATTCCGTTACAGCACCAGTGAATTAAAACATCAAATCAACAAAAGGCAAGAAGAAAACCACTCATACAGAAAAGGAAAGACCCTATCAAGAAATTATATAAGCATTGAACAATCTGGTAGTTGCTGCTCGACCAGATATACTATTTGTTGTTAGCAACTTCAGCCAATTTCAGACTTTAATAATGAGCAACATAGGACAGCAGCGAAACGAGTCCCCTGTTACCTTATAGGAAAGATTGACATGCTAATAACCTACAAGAAGAATTCAAGGGACCTTATAGGATACGTTGATAATGATTGAGGTAGCTGCATTGTGGATAGACGTTCATGTACGGAAATCACTTTCATTTTAAGTGATGATGCAGTAACCTCGGAAACTAGAAAACAGCGTACCGTTGCACTATCCTCAACTGAATCAGAATGTGTGGCTTTGACCGAGGCTATCAAAAAGGCCATGTTGTCATTAGCCATTTTGGCTAATGACAGCAGTGTAGCCTAGTGCATCATAGCCCACGAATTAAACATCAGCCTTTTTCACATTCAATTGGCATGGAATCATTGAAAGATGAAAGGCTCGCTTCATTTGAGGGGGTGTGTTGGAGATCAAATGAGCGTTCCATCCTCCGGAGATCTTTTTTCAGTAAAAATCAGTGCAAATAATTCTCAAATCATAGCTCCATCTAGTATGAAAAAATGTTAAAAACTTATGTTATCCCATATTGATAATACAGATTCCTCGAAAAATTTCTATCAGTAAATTATACGAAAATCTTATATAATTTATTCAAACAAGTTGCACAAATCAAAATCTTATCAGCACATTTGATGAAGTTTTCTATCAAAATATATTCAATCTTATCAGTATAAGACTTGTATCAATTTCTTCGTTCCGTTTCATGCCATTCTCATTAGATTTTCAAAATTAGGTTCTATTTATTTGAACTACTTTCATCTTATCTAGATTTAGTATGAATTTCATCAAATTCTCCTAAGTTCCCTTAAATTCTTCGAAATTGACTACAATTTTACTGAAAACAATTCACTTGAAATTCACTCTGAATGCTTATTTCTTTTCTCCTGAATTTTTTAAAATGCTTTTGAATTCTTTGAAATTATCTTGAATTTTTTCAAGTTACATTTACTTTTTCACGATCTGCTTAAATTGAAAAATTTGACTATTAATTCAAAAATGGTTTAAAATTTCAATATTTCAAAGTAAAATGGGCAATTGTTTCTTAACATATTAGGAAAAATTCAAATGCATTGTTTATTTTAATAAACTGATTTTATGAAAATATTTGAAAAGATTGTGAACAAATTTCTGAAAAATGTAAACTTCTGAAGATTTTAAACCGAAAGCTTAGAAACTTTCTGAGAATTCTAAAAGGTTTCAAGAGAATACAATTTTTTTTTAAGATTTGTGAGAGAATTGCAAATCAATTTATAATTTAAGACTTTATTTGAAAACATTTTAGAAGAATCCAAGAGATTTCCAAAATTGGTAAAAAAAAATCTGGAAGATTTTCCGATTTTTTTTTAATTTTACAGAATGTTTTAAGAGTTTTAGGGAAAGTTTTAATCATTTAAGATTATATTGAAAAGTTTCTTAAAAATTTGAAAATAAGTAAAAAAATTGGTTCCTGAACCACCGTGGCACGTTAATAATGTAATTAATTATAGTTTCTTGAAGTGAAATATTATTCTTGAAGAAAGATAAATCTTTTAGATATTTATTTGGATTTTATCACTCTAGAGATAAGAATGAAAAATGAAGGAGATAATAATACTGCGCCCCATTATTCCCAAAGTTGACTCTCTTGAGAAAACTAAATTTTTGTCAGACTGATGTAAATACATATTTCAGCAGAACAAGCTAGACGCCTATAAATAAAGACATACCACTTCAGATAGCGTATATAAACTCTCATGAAACTCCAGAATATTAATTTTATACACTCATAAGCACATTCTTGATTCACGTACAAATCCGTTTTTCCTCTAATTTCCTGATATGGAAATCGTTTATACTGTGGTCTTTATCTTGACTGTGATACTTAGTTTCATTGGTGAATATAATTCTGTTATATACTCATAATCTTAAGAAGGTTTTCAAGCTTTTCGAAAATAAAAATTTTGCATTGCAATATGCATTCTATCCTAATTGCTATTATTTTTCTAATTCTATTTGAGTTTCAATATGATAATAATATTTATTTCTTCCAAATATACACAAATGTGTGTTTATACAGATACTCTTAATCTAGCTCTTACTCTAAATTGTACACTCATCACCTGGAAGCTTGTGATACAGCACTATACAATTGCACTTTTCTAACCTTATCCTACAGAACCATCTTTATTTCACTTTCAAATTCTCTCGCATATCTGCACACCTCAGGGATCGGTTTTCCAGTTAATTTTTGACACAAGCGATCCGAGAAATCTGATGGATCCGATCTTCTACTCGTCCCCATCCATTCGTTCACTGCTTGAACCGTCTCTCCTTCGATTATTTGCCTTGTATCCTTTATTCCCTGCCTTGCCCACATTTCCGCACCTTATCCTAGCCAATTGCTTCTTTCTTTGCCCTTTATATTCTTCGCATCCCAGTCTTCCTCTCTAGCTACTCCCTTTTTCATTTTACTGTAGTTTCGGCAGTAGCTGGATTTGTCGATCGTCTGCCAATCCACCTGGCAGTCCTGCTCGTTCTTTAACAACACACCTCTTCCTAGGTTCCTTGACACCTCTTCTAAGTTTCCCCCATCCCAAATAATTCTCAGGGTCTCCCCGTCTCCTACCTCTTCTAAAGATTTCGATAATTCTCTTCTCCATGCTGAAGGATTACCATTGATCCAGCCACTTATTTCCACCCTTATGCAGATTTTCGGTAACCTGTCCTCTTCTATCTGTAGTATCTCGTTGAGGTAATTACTCACCCTCCTCCTGGCCTCAATTTCCGCGCTTCTTCTTCCCGATTCCATTTTCCAGATATAAGCTGGCGTGTTCCTGTCCAACCCCATGATTATTTTGATGTACCGGCCCTGGATTCTTTCTATTTCGTCCCTCCTGGCCCATCACCAGATTGCCACCCCATAGAGTGCTCCAGCTTTTGCCAGAACATCTAGTAGATAGAGCCTTCTTTTCAGTGAGTTAACTCCTGATCTTCTCATCACTCTCCAGGCCGCGTTGATTGATTTTTGGGCTTTGCCTGACAAGGCTGCTAGATGTTTGTTAAAAGAACCACCCAATTAGAACCAGAAACCCAGATATTTGAACCTGTCCACTATTTCCAGGTTCTCTCCTTTGTATTTGAATTTTTCTTCGACTTTACTCCTGCCCCCTTTCTTGAACACCATGACTGTTGTTTTTTCAACATCCACTTCCAGCTTGTTCCTATCCACATATTTTCCCAGGGATTTCAGAATTTCTCTCAGCCCATCGTAGAAGTCTGCTATGATCGCGAGGTCGTCTGCAAACTTTAACGTGAACACCTTAGTTTTCCCAATTACTGTTCCTCCCTCATTTTTACTTGTCCATTCACTGTCTATGTCGTCCAGTAGGATTTTGAAGAGGTTCGGGCTCATTGGGCACCCTTGTCTCACCCCTCTCACCGTTTTGAAACCCTCCGATATTCCCTGACTGGATACTACCTCGTTCAAGGTGTTTTTGTAGATGGCTTGAATCATCTCTAGCATCCTACCCCTGATACCTAGTTTTCGCAGTTTTTTGAAGAGTATTTCCCTATCGACCGTATCGAGAGCCTTTTTAAAGTGTACGAATCCTACGTAAGGCTTGCACTTTTGCTTTTTCAGTTTCCCGAAAAGCTCTTCGTTCCTGGTGAAAACATTAGAGACAAAAGCACATTCTTCGATGAACATAAGGCTCATATACATATAAGTTCAAAGAAAGATTTTCAAGATTTAGAATTCAGAAAACTAAGCATCAAGAATCAAACTTTTCTATTACAATCTATCTATCTAGAAATCCTAGATCTTTCTATCAATATGTTTTCATTCAAATTCTGTTGAATCTTATCAGTACAAGACTTGTATCAATTCCTTGGTTTCGGAATCTAAGATACCAGTACAAAATGCTATCTTAAAAATCGTGAACTTGACTATCAAGAGTCTCTCATTGAAACACTTTGAAGTCGTATCCAGATAAATATCTATCAATATCGGTTGTTCCGATCTAATTTCATTCTTTGCGTAATTGTTTACTGTTCTATCAAAAATTCTCATTGAAACTTCATCAAATCTTATCAGCACGAGACTTATGATCAATTCTGTCTGTCGGGTTGTTAGCAATTTTTTATCAAATGCTCTTCGCATTTGATGTTTCAGGATGTTTAGAGTATTTACATAACTGTATCCGACGACAAATCTTATACTTTTTTATCAGAAACTTCTTACTTGAATTCCAGAACATCCACTCAGGACTTTCATCAAATACTACGTATCCGAAATTTGGAAGTTTCTATCAAATGATCTTGGATTCTAGAATTTGTTTAGCAATCTAGATATTGATCAGTACAATCGAGATAGGGAGTTTCATTATCTGCTATTTCGAAAACTGACATACACATCAAAGGAATCATTAACTATAGATTGCTATCCCAAATTTAGAGCAAAGCAAATTTTTCCCTTTCAATTATTTTCTATCCAAATTACTATTAGTTGTCAAACTTTATTTCAGTTCTTCCGAAATGACCTAACGTATTTGATAAACCTTTCTCTCAAATTCTTTTCATCTAGAAATCCTAGAATTCTCAATCAGTATATTTTTCTAAGAATTCTCTCAGATTTTATTAGTCCATGACTTGCATCAAATGCTATGTTTCAGAATCTTCATGCTTTAAATTTAAACGTTATGCTGTGAACAGAACATATTAGCTTTGTCCTCTTGTAGATTATTATTAGTAATAAAAGAACATTTATTCTTGACATAAAATAGAGTATTCTGTTTCATCTTGCAGGATTAAGTTCACAATTTTATGGTTTGCCTGATGACGCTCCTTTTCCTGGTATTCCTCATGACAACATATCTTCTCCTTCTGACAGACAGAATTCTACTGCCAGGTCTGTTCCTCCAGCCAGTTCTCTTCATGCAAGGTCCAGGTCTCCTTCTGCCGGCAATATAGCTCCAACTACCGGGGTTTCTTCTTCTGACGTGCTTGGATATAGACTGGACCAGCTTCAATTCATTCGGCTTATTTCCAAAAGAAATCCGAATCGGCGTTTCGAACTTCGAAGATACACATTTCCCGTGGATAAGCGAATTAAAGTACTCGAAGGGCGTAATGTTTATCTACCCGTGCGAACCCAAGAACAAATTGTACTATCAACATCCGATGGTGAAGTGTTTGGAATATTGACGAGTACTAATACACTTGCTGGAATTTATAAATATAATCCTCATGCAAAGCGTAAAACGCGGACAAAAGTAAACATGAAAACCGGGACAATTACCCCATTGACACCAAATGAACTCGAGGAAATTCCAGTAGGCCGCGCTCGCCGCGTTACACAGGAGTTTAGAGTAGAGCATATTAACAGCGATGATGGGTAAGTTACTTTTCAAAATAAAAGGATTATCGTTACGTCACATTTTTAGTTAATTTTGTAGTCAAGCATGTTACCCACTGTGATAGTTTAGTTACTTTTCGAGTCACTACAGTAGCTTTACTAAATAAAAAAATTACTCCAGTCGTTTTTTTTATAAATAAAAACCAATGACTAACGGATTTCTGAATGTTATTGTACTTTTTTCAATTCCTTTCAATTAAATCAGAATTCTTTGCGATGTCCTTGAAATCCACTGAACCTAATAGATCTTTCAACGATTTCCTCTTTTTTCAATCCATCGTTTAGACTTTTAATCTAACCTTGAATTCTTATGGGTTTTATGTGGCTCTTAATAGATTTTGAGAATTTTGTTTTATCTATTTGAATTACTTTTATCTTATCTTGCTTTGGTATGAATGTCATCAAATTCTCTTAAGTTCCTTTAAATTCTTTCAAATACTATTTCTTGGAATTAAGAAAAAATAGAAAGGATTTTTTATTTTTGTAAACTAATGTGACGAAAATTTCCAAAAAGACTTCAAATAGTTTCAAATTATTTCCTAAGATTTCAGAAAACAGTGAGGAATCTTTTGAAGTAATGTTCCTAAATTTTTCAATATTACAAAATTCTAGAAAAAATTCAAATTATTATCAAAGATATTTAGAGGAAGAGAATATTTAACAAAATTTTCCAACATCAAAACATATTTCTGAAGAAGATCTGGAAGATTTTCCGATTTCTTTTTTTATTTTACGCACTGTTTTTGAAGTTTCAGGAAAAATTACAATTATTTAAAGTTATATCTAGAAGTTTATCAAAAATTTCAAAAATGATTTGGAATTTGAAAAGATTTCAAAAAATCAAAATACAATGCAGATTTTTCAAGAATTCGAAATAAAGTTTAGAATTCTTTTTAAATTTTTGAAAAGTTTCAGGTTATCAAAAAAATGATCTTAAGCTTCTTGGTAATATCAAAAGTGATTACTTATTCAAGAAAATTAATGTTAGGAAAATATTTTGAAAGATCTTGAATCCTAAAGAATGATTTCCAAAATTATCAAAAACTAATCCGGAATATCTGAAGACATTTTGAGGAATAATTCGAGTCATTTTAGGAGATGTTCAAGAATTTCTGGAATGGCGAAGAGAATATAAATACCTTGAAATTTTATAAGATTGGTAAATTGTTGTGAAATCTTTACCTAGCGCAAGATTTATGATGATAGTATATCTAAGAATTGGTGTAACATTCTTGTCGAGAAACTGATTGACTCTACGCTAATTGAATTCATTCTATATAATAAATTCAGAAGTTCCAAAATTAAATATTCAACCAATTCTATTAAATAAAAAAATATAGACACATTATGCGAATTTATGAGAATTTGTGCTTATTTAATGGCTCAGGTCTTCTTCTGACGAGGCTTCTCTCCGCGCCAGGCCCAGGTCTCCTGTTTCCAAGCGCATAGCTCTACCTATCAGGCTTCCATCTTCTGACGGATCTGTATATGGACTTGACCAACTTCAGTTCATTCTGCTTACTTCCATCAAAAATCCGAACCGGGGATTCGAACTTCGAAAATACACTTTTCCTGCAGATAGAAAACTTCTATTACGCGATGGAATGAAGAAATTTGTGCCGATGCCAAAGCAAGAACTCATTATATTAGCAACATTTGTTGGTGACGTCTTCGCAATATTGGAGAGTAGTAACTATCTTGCTGGAATATATGCATCAATTTATCGCAATGGCAATAAAGTTCGGGTGAAAATAAACATACAAAGTGGAACGATTACCCCTTTGACTACAGATGAATTGGAGGATGCTCCAGTGGGTCGCCTTCGCCCCATCTTGAATTATTTTACAGTACAGCATGTACACCACTATCAACCACGTCATTCAAACAATTAAAAGAATGTAAAAGTAAAAGAGAATGTTCTCGATTTGAAGCCATCTTGAAACATCACGAGTAACATGTAAAAAAGATGATACTAAAAACTGAATGAATTATGGTGCGCAAGGCTTCAAACTTTGGTCTATGCGTTGAATGTTATCAAATTATTAACTCTACTTAATAAAATATGTTTGAAAGAACTCCCAGTTTTGGAAACTACTTTTAGATTTCTTCCAAGTGAAAATTGCTCTGCTTCTCCTGCCAAAGCTTCTCTTCGTGCAAGGTCCAAGTCTCCTGTTTCCATGTGCATGGCTTTGGTCTTTTGACGGATCTGTATTTAGACTAGACTTACTTCAGTTTATTTTGCTTACTTCCGTTAAAAATTTGAGCCGCGTATTGGAACTTGGAAAACACAAGTTTCCTACAGATAAACAAATTCTATTACTCGAGGGACCTGACCAATGAAGGCCGATGCCAATTCTAGAACACATTGTATTATCAACATTTACTTTCTTAATGACTTGTTTAGCTCACTTCTTGGGATCTGTATATTTATAAATAGAGGTTAGGAAATAGCAAATGAACCAGCCTACCTGATCCGCGCGCACATACATGTAAGCAGTTTTACGCACTGCTATTGTACCGTAAGGGAATGATAAGAGAAAATGATTGAGTCCAGCACGTACGGGAATGACGTCTTTGTGGTCGAAATGCACTTAGCAGGTTCAATAACAGAATCACAAAAAAGAGTTGATATTCTAAGCCCCATTCTATAGAAACTTGTGATAAACGATACGCTTGATATTTCTGTATTGATTACTCAACTGTAACTA
>CAKNXH010001396.1:31619-45637 GCA_932178445.1 Andricus quercusramuli
ATAATCGAAAGCATTTCCTGAAGTTGCAGGATCTACGATAGCTTTAGATTGCAAGATTGCAAGCAGTCTCAGATAAAGACTTAATGAAGCACTGATGTCTGCCTGTATTCAATGGGGATTCATTCTCCATTCCATACAATGCTTTTATGAATATTTGCCCTACTTCATCGATCCGATCTTGCGATGTACGTTGGATCTTTGAAAACTTGCATTGCTCTTTGTAGGTTCTCTTTTTTTTTTGCAAGAGTTTAACAAATTTTACCTTGCCTTGTCTGTATAATGCCGAAGTCGTATCGCATCCACTGAATGCGTGAACAAACAGAATTTTTTCGGATACTTCATTAGGATACTTGAACTTGCTGTAGAATACATACACATTGGTGTTTTACCTTTGCCTGGTTTCATGAAGTAGATGTTGGATACTGATGAAGCTAGAGCTGTAAGTAGAACAAGGAGATCAATATCTTCGCCAACTACGACAACATAACTATTTGGCTCACTTGATAGTTCTATTGCAGTTTCAATGATGAGCTTATTAGCATCTTCAGCATCCTGCTTCACGAAGAAACCAGCATTTTCCAGTTTCTCCGGAATTATTGAAATGAGCCGATTCTTGTTCTTATCATTAGCGAAGAATTTCTCATGGAAAGGAGCAAGTTCAAATTCGAAACACTGCTCTAGATCTTTCTCAGACCTCTTACTGATTGCTATTCTCTGAAAGATTAATGAGGAGTTAACTGGAATGATCTCATCACGAATGTTGACTGACGACTTCACTGCTTTCAGAGGAATCACTCTTTTCTTCCTCTCAAATTTCGCATCTGCATAGTTTCCGTCGACTATTTCAGCCATAGAAGACATACGGACTTCATATGCGTTGTAGCAATCGATGTTCTCATCCCCCTGTACTCCGCTGCTGATGCACATTATCTCTGGATACACTGGAAAGGTAGTTTGAGATTCCAGCCACGTCATTTATTCCATTAATAGAGTTATTTATAAAAATAAAAAATGAGTTGCTAATGTATTATCTATTTATAACCATTGATCTTACCGACAATTAGTGCATAAATTTATTCAACGTTATTTCAGAACTAGTATAAGTGCAAGTTTTCAACATTTTTTACAAATTTTGGGACTTTTCCCGGCTATTATTCGAAAAATATAAGTCATATGAAAAAAATCAATGCAACCTTTTTTGTGGAGAATTTTATGTACCTCAATTTTTGTGAACGCGGAGTTTGCAAAAAGACCATAAACAAACGACTTATAAATAAAAAAAAAAAGGTTTTTCGAAAGTTTACGCCACTGCCAAAAGATACGCAGAGGTTTGGGAAGGGGGATAACAAAAACGGTTCCTTACATCGACCCAAAGAAAATTTTAAAACCATAATTTCTTTAGTCGGAATTAATGTCAAAAATGACAATTTTTTTTGCTCTGCCGCCTGGCCTACTATCCCTGAGGGTTTCATTCATCAATTCCCAATATAGAATAGACACCTACAGTTTTCTTTTCTTAGGCAATTCAAAATTAGGAGCGTTTCGAAATAAACCATTTGGATTTCACAGCATTAGAACCTTGAACATTTTATTTTTATTTTTACATTCCTTTAATTGATTTAATGACGTGGAAAGTTGTGTTTCACATGGTGTACTTCAAAACAATTTAAGATGGGGCGACGGCGGCCTACTGGAACTTCCCTCGTTTCATTTGTGGTCAATGGTGTAGTCGTTCCACTTTGCATGTTTATTTTTACCCGCAATTTAACGCCAGCTCCAGGAATATATGCATATATTCCAGCAAGATAGTTACTACTCTCCAATATTGCCAATACGTCACCAGAAGAGGTTGATAATACAATGTGTTTTCGCTTTGGTAATGGCACATGATGATTCGTTCCATCGAGCAATAAAATTTCTTTATCTGCAGGAAAAGAGTATTCTTGTAATTTAAATATGCAGTTGCGATTTTGAATAGAAGTGAGCAGAATAAACTGAAGTTGGTCAAGTCCATATCCATTTCCGTCAGAAGAAGGAAGCCTCGTAGGTGGAGCCATGCACCTAGGAACAGGAGATCTGGGCCTTGCTCTAAAAGAATTCAATTTTCAATTTTGGAAATTTTCCGTTATGTTTGGAAATATTTTGAAATGTTTCCTTCGAATTAATTTTATGAAATGAATAATCACTTTTAATGTTCCTCCTTGGAACATAAAAAAGTTTCAAAAAGCTTCTAAATTGTAAATAGAATTAGTCAATGAGAATAACATAGAACCCATACAAATTCAACATCAGTTTAAAAGTCTTCAAGGTGAATTGAAGAAACACAAAACCTATGTAATACAATTCAGAAATCTCCGGGTCCTCAGGTTTCATTTATCAAAAAAATCGACTAAAGTAATATTTTTATTTGAGAAAGCTACTGTAGTGAATTATAAAATAATTTACCTATCACTGTGATTCACATGCTCGACTACAAACTTACCTAAAAATGTGACTTCACGATAACTAGTTTATTTTGAAAACTAACTTACCCATCATTGTGGTTTACATGCTCCACTCTATAATCAGTTGAGATTGGGAGAGCGGGGTCTACGGGAATTTCGTCGACTTCATCTGGTGTCAATGGGGTAACCGTGCCACTTTCCATGTTAATTTTTGCTCGTCCTTTCCGTTTTCTGCTGGGATTATGTTTATATATTCCACCAAGAGTATCAGTACTCGACAATATTCCAAAGACGTCACCATCGGATGATGATAGTACAATTTGTTCTTGGGGTGGCACGGGCTGATAAGCATTACGTCGTTCGAGAACTTTAATTAGCTTATCCACAGGAAAAGTGTATCTTCGAAGTTCGAAAACCCGATTCGGATTCTTTTTGGAAATAAGCCGAATAAATTGAAGTTGGTCAAGTCCATATCCAAGCACTTCAGAAAAAGGAAGCCTGGTAGGTGGAGGTGTATTGCTGGCAGAAGGAGACCTGGACCTTTCACGGAGAGAACTAACAGGAGGAACAAACCTGCCAGGAGAATTTTGTCCGTGAGAAGAAGGAAATCGGCCGCCGCGAGAAACACCAGGAAAAGTAGCGGCATTCAGCAAACCATCAAATTGTGAACTTAATTCTGTAACAAGAAACAGACGATTGCATTTTGTGATAAGAATAGATGTTTTTTATCATTAATAATAATCCACAAGAGTACCGAGCTAATAAGTTCTGTTCGCAGTATGAAATTGTTCTGTGGTAATGCTTTTGTTTCTTTCATTATATCATGTCCTGAATGGTATGACATTTTTAGCTTCGCGGAAATTTCCATTTCACGCTTGAAAACTGATTACAATCACTCAACACTCATGAAAGTCTTATTTGTGTCTTGGAAACGAATGTTCCAAAGGAGAAATTTTGCAAGGTTTCGTAAATGTTCAGTTTTTTGGGTGACTTAGGTTATTTGAAAACGTGTTGTGTTATTTTAACCAAATTGCCAGCAAATGTGCTAGCAAGAAATCTGCCTGGGTTTCTCGAATTTTCAGCCATTTTGTTCAGTTCCTTAAAATATATGGAACCTCCTCCAAATCTTTCCTTTGAAACATTGTGAACCAGGTTCCACACGTGTGTATAGTACTTCCTAGTTTTAAAGATTATTAATAGTTTTCAACTGTTAATTAATTATCATTTGGGACATCAATTTTTATTCAAACCAGGGTTACCTTCGTAATTCGAATGTTCAACAGTCCTTCCAAAATTTTTGAGGAAGTCTCTTGTTCTAGGAGTTGGCGAAGAAGCTGATGAAATTTCTGTGAAAAGACAAGAACGATTTATGGATTTGTACCGTTAAAAATGTATTAAAAAGAGTAAAAGCTGATTTTAATTTTTCCATTTTATTTCGTATAAGTCGGTTGCAGCCTGGCAATGATTCGCGGTAGTGAATCACCGCCAAGTGAAAAAACGCGAATATCTTTTTTGGATGTAAGTTATACTCAAATATCAACATTAATTGTAAAATCCAAGTTTGCCAAGTTATTCCCAAATATAACTAATTTCCTTTATTTAAATTAATAGAAACCTATAATTGTGAGAATTCCAAGAAGGAACACGATTGTGTAATATTTTCGGCTTTATTTACACAATGATAGAAGTGTACTGTGAAGGTTCTAAATCGGTTGCGTCACCTCCAAAAAAATATAACGTATTGACGGTCCTGCATATACCGGATTTTTTTGGTTTGTCTTCCTAAGAGATATCTTTCCTCGAAAATGCAGAAGGTATCAAAAGTTTTGAACTCTAAAGAGTCACAAGAGTCCCGGGACGGATTAATATTTCCCCAGGTAAGATATTTTCCAGGGAGGTCAAGGTCATTCTTGATTGAATTTCAAGGAAGAATTCGATGATAAACTTTATTCTGATCTCGACGATGACTGTCAACCTTTTTTCAGAGTCGAATTTGTTTTTAAATGGAAAGGGGGTTTCAGGTGAGGAAAAAATTACCTTGAGATGACCTTGAGGGTCCTCGTCAAGGTCATGCTTAGAGTCACTACTCAATTCGCCTCGTTAAAGTTAGCAGCTTTTCTCATTACGAAACAAATTTGTACAGTTGAAAGTTACTTCAAGAATGAATTTGACCTTCCTGAAAAATATCTTACCTGTGGAAATATGCAGCCGCCCCAGGACTTTTGTGACACCCTGTATAATAGATGTTGCAGCATACTTGCTACAAAAATATAAGAAAATTTTACTAATTTATTCTTCACTTACCACCTAGATTAAAAATAATGTCCAGGATTAAGAGCAGGATAATAAGGTGCCCCATTTTCCAAAATGCAGGAACAACTGATTAACGCAGAAATGCAGAAGGTTGACAGCAGCCTAACTGATTAATATTCTGCTGTTCCGAGTTTAGATATTGTTTTAAAATGTTTGTCTTTCCCCTTCCCGTGCATGAATCGCTTAGATAGATTACTTCGAGGATGGTTGAGATGAGAAATTTTAATTACTATAAAAGTAATGTATTTCGCAGAAGTTAAGCTCTCGCACGTGCGTACTTATTTTACCTTGAGAAATTCAGATGGTTCATGTTCAAAGTGACGGTTCCTCACCTTGAGAAACTTTTAGACTTCACTAATTTGGAAAGAGTGAATGTGAAACAACTCTATGAAAATATTTAATAATGTACAGCGGCGTAGACAGAATTTTTTTTTGATTTGGGAGGGGGGGGGCTGACTTTAGAGAAGGAGGGCAACAAAGGGTATCCGAAAATGAAATAACATTACATTACTAACGTTTTGAGTATACAATTCTAGAATGGCTTAAGTTACGATATTTCTTTTTTTTTATCCTGACCATTTAGTTGTCTTCTGTTTCTCAAAGAATGATGAACATTTCTTGGTTTTTATTCATTACGATTATTATTTTTCATTATATTTTTTTGTCCATTCACAAATCCTGACTATAAAAAATACACCTACTGTTTTCATTGCTTAGACAATTTTTAATTAATTGTGTAAGCTTCTCAAACATAAACGCGATCTTCGACTGAAGATACAAGGAAGATTACAAATTAAATTACAAGAGCATTTGACTAACAATATTCAAATAACAAACGCCCATCAGGCAGCAGTTATCAGCGAAATCAGGATCAGCAAATAAAAAGTTGTAGAAATTTTCCGAGACAGTTAAGATTCACAGATACATAAACAAATTCGTCATCCATAAAAATATAAAAATGATGAAAATACGAGTTTCTTTAAATATATATTACTAACGAGAATTGATAATTTTATCAATTTGAAATTGAATTTTTAATACAATAGTGGAAGCCTTGACCAAAAATATGTTTTCAAATAAGAAGATTAATTTTCTGCCTAAAAAGACGAATTTTCAACAAAAGAATTAAATTTTCAACCAAAAAAAATGAATATCGATCCAAAATAACAAACATGTAACCAAAGACAAATTATTTGAACAAAGTTATTTATCTTCCAATCGACCAGTTGAATTTTGAACAATGAAAAGATGAATTTGAAAGTAAAATATAATAGATGCTATTAGAACTAAGCAAGGTTAACATTTTAAATAAAATGAAGATTAATTCCTCAAAAAAGACGAATATTCAACAAAATAGCTGGATCCTCTACCCGGAAAGAGTTCACTTTCAAATCAAACAGTTGCAGTTTTGATAAAAATGAAATTTCTACCAAAAGAGATGAATTTCCAAACAGAAAAGACGAATTTTCAATAAAACAAGATTTTCTTAGTGAAGTAAGAAATAAATTGTTACGCCAATTATAATCTGAATCGAAAAATAATTTTTTCATAGAAAATAACAATTAAGAATAACTGTACATTTTGTTCCTTCATTTTCTTACGTTTTAAAAACTTCTACATTCTTTTCTAAAAATGTATGGTATCGTTTGGAACGTTAAAAAATATTCTTTATTATTTTGACGAAATTAATTTTTCAAAATCGGAAATTAAATTAAAATTTTTCCGGTATCTTGAGAAAATGATTATTATCTGAAAACAGTTCAAATTCCATAAAAAGCTTCAAAATTTTCTCTTAAAATTTTCAAAAATGTTACTTTGTCATAGACTTTTGAAAATCTTTTCAAGTTTTTGAATTGTGAAAAAAATATAATAAATGAAGAAAAGTACAGAAAAGGATTAGAAAGGAAACGGGAAGAAGGGATACGTTGAAGGATGCATCGTTGTTCCAGAAACTTAAAAGTTTTTATCTGACTCTATCCGTCGTGGAAGCTTATGGAAATCCTAGACATCAGACGTGTACGATTTCTCATCAGATAAAACTTTATAAAATTTTAGATTTCCAAACATAGAATTTGATACAAGTCATGTGGCAATAAGATTGGATAGAATTCCAATAAAAATATATTGCTAGAAAGGTATAGGATGTCTAGGAGGATAGAATTTGATAGAGAGGTTCACCAATTGTGTTAGGTCTTCCCACAGCTAGAACTAGGGGTCTTACTTAAATTACATAACAAATGATAGGCCCTCCCTAAGACCCCTCCTCCCTCCATCCAAAAACCAAAATAAACTATTTCTAACTTTCTTACCCCTTCTCTCTTACTGTAAATAATTTACGGCTTCAGATATACATAATAAAATATGAGACTTGAAAAGAGATATTCTCCTTCGAAGATGCAGAAAACTTCCAAAGTTTCGAATTCTAAAGAGAGTACTCAAAATCTATCGAATTCTAAAACCTAGGTGTAGAAGGAAGTGACATCAATAATAATAATGTACCCAGGTCATACACAAAGTGACGTGTTATTCGGTACCACGCCCTAATTTGATGAACAATCATGCCCACTCAGCCTAAATTCATGTAAAAATTAATTAAGATACTATACCTGGTCGAGCACAGAACCCATGAGAAACTGTCACATGACAGCAGTCTCGAGAGGGTTGGCCTGTTGCCACGAAGAAACACTTCAAGGCTTAGGGATTGTATTTTCCCTTCTCCGAACAGGCACTAGACTGGGGTGTTATCATTAATTTTAAAATGACACCACTAATTCCGTCGAACTTCTTTGTATTGTTACCAGGCACACTCAGGCCGGTTTTGCTGGCTGTCACATTTCACCACCAACAACACCATCACAACACGACTAGGCGGTCGTGGCTCGATTGTGCATCATCAACACTACTACTCAATCACGACTAGGCAGTCGTGACCCACTTATACACACTTCACGAAAACAACATTCTCGCCCTCTCCCTCTTCACATCCACTGGTGGAAAGGAAGACACTAAGCCAAAACGTGGTGACACGGGAGCGGTTCCACACACTCTTGTCACGTGAAAATGTCAACACGGTAGCAGCCGATATTTCAAGCGCGCACCATTTAGAATGAAGTGTCCATTGTGAGTGCTCGCGTCGCACCGTAGTGAAGTAGCTCGCCATAGACTACAAGAATATGTGATAGAACGGACAAGGGAAAATGGCGAGTTACTGGAGGACGCTTTTATGAACGCGTCTTCACCCGCGGCTGCGGCTGCAAGGTACCGCATCATGTACATGGACCGTGGTGTACGCGTCCAAACTACACTCGGCGGCGTCGGTCCTCTATCTTTTTTCGACCATAACCTATAGTTGACGCGATCTGTTTTGCTTTTCGCAGAAGATTCATATGAAGTGGAAAATCTTCGAGGAATTGTATTTTGAGGCTTAATCATTGGCAAGAGAATAATCTGTCTGGGCGCAAAGCCTCATAATCAGCCGAAAATTGTTAATTTAATTTAACATGAAGCCTGATTATCACCGGAAGTTCTAAGAAGCTCGCAAGGTATGTCTTTAATTTCGGCCTTCAAGTGCTATAACTAGTAGCCGGGAATTCAGTGTGGCGGGGACAAATATTTTATCACATAAATGCATAAATTTAATCTCTCCGGAGGATCAAGCAAACAATGTCGAATCAATTGTCGGGGTTGGAACATAATCATGATTCGGTTTAGTCTTCCAACATGGCGCGGATTCGTGACATCTAAGGTCAATCAAAGTCACTGCCATGTTGGACGATCCCGGCATTAAGATGACATATTAAAGTGCCTAATTCGAAGTGATCATATAGTTGAAGTAGGTTCTCAAATATTTTAAAACGATAAATTCTTTTTTGAATACGCAGATCATCAAGTGGCGGGGTTTAGCATCTGGTCCGTTCGTTCATCTAAATTTGTGGCTACCGTGAATGACCTTTCGCGTTATTCATGGACCACCAAGTTGGAAGATCAGTGAAATTCAATTCACATAATTCATTTTGAAATCGATCATCCAAAATGGCGGTAACCTTTCACAAACTTTCGTGTCTCTCATGGACCGCCACAGTGGAGGTTCGCTGATTGTCAATTCATGAATCGAATAGTATAAGTAGATGGGTGTTATTTTCTCTTAGAATAAATATTGATTGTAATCGATCGTTTCTTCCTTTTGCGGGCTATTGAGATTTGATGTGTGACATCCATGGCTGTGAATAAAAAGGACTCCACCAGAGTTCCTCTATGGTATTCTGATTGTTACGTGTAAATCCTGGCAATAGATTATTTTAACTTGACTTACTATCCTTGCTTAGGTATTTTCTAACCCCCCTCCCCCGTCTCTGTGTTGAGCTAGAGGGGAGAGGTGTCAAAGATAATTATAAATATTGGATTGCTAAAGTAGTTCTCTTTAGGACTATTTTGGTCGTTTTCGGTTCTTGATAGGATCAACGGTCTGGCGCCCTTCAGGCAATAGAATTATATTATTTTACTAGATCAACTGTTGGAATACTGAAGTAGGTCAATAAGCCAATCGTTCAATTTTTATAAAGTGGCCCATAAACTAATAAATTCAATAGTTATTCAATTTGAATAATTAATAACAAGGTTATAATAGGCACATTGTGACCTTGAAATGTGGTTTTTGGTACAACAAGATTGACCTTGAGATTACCTTGAAGATCATCGTCAAGGTCATGCCTAGAGTCACTACTGGATACGCCTTGTTAAAGTTAGCAACTTTGCTCCTTATGAAAAAAATGTGTACAGTTTCTATTCCTAGAGAAAACTTCACAGAGAAACTTTCAACGCATAGCATGAGCTTTTGTAAATTGATTTGAAAAAACTTACTCCCTGTCTGAAGCGCAAGAAAAAGCACAAATAGGCAAATACATAACTGCATTCAAATAAACAATCATTGTCTCATCTATTTATTTATTATTCATTCTTGGGTTCCTCTCCTAAAATTTGTTGCAATAATCATTGGGAATTTTGATTGGCATTTCATGAATCAAGTTGAAGAATTCTGTAACTCCTGGAATTAACAGTATACCTAGAACATCCTTGATCTTCCTGAATAAAGAAACATCAGCTGTCCTTTGAGATGAAATAAAAACCGAAAAATGACGCCTACTGTTTTTGTTGCTTGGACAACTTCAAATTAGGAGCGTTTTTAAATAAACAACTTGGACTTCGCAACATTGAACAATTTTTATACATTCGAATTTCAAGAAGTTCTGGATTACTAATTTTAATAACAAGCGTCCACGAGACAAGACTTATTTCCTACGGCTCAGCAAATGAGAAGTTGTGAAAATTTGGAGAAACTCTCAGTAATAGAAATATCATGATCATCATTAAATCATCATAAACCTCTAATAATTGTTCTCGAAAAAAACATTTGTGTGGAAATTAAACATAACTTTCTTTATTTGTATCCGAAAAAGACTGGCTGGGGTAAGGACGAAAGATTAATTTGTCTTGAAAACCATAATACATTCAGTTTTTATTATAATTTGTCATAGTTTTTACATTTTTAACTGAATGAATGCCGCGGCTGATTGTGGTTTACATGCTGTACTTTGTAATAATTTCTGATGGGGCGACGGTGGCCTACCAGAGTTTCCCCCTTTTCATCTGCAGTCAATGGGGTAATCGTTTCACTTTGCATGTTAAATTTTACCCGAAGTCTAGAGCTACTGCGCGGAATGTAGGCATATATTCCAGCAAGATAGTTGCTATTCTCCAATATTGCAAACACGTCACCAAAAAATGTTGATAATACAATGTGTTCCTGCTTTGGCAGAGGCGCATATTGGTTCGTTCCTGCGAGCAATAAAAGTGGTTTATCTGCAGGAAAAGTGTATTTCTGAAGTTGGAATACCAGGTTCGGATTTTTATAGGAAGTAAGCACAATAAAGTGAAGTTGGTCTAGTGCATATCCACTTCCGTCAGAAGAAGGAAGCCTCGTAGGTGGAGCCATGCACCTGGTAACAGCTGAACTGAGCCTTGCATGAAGAGAATGTAATTTTGTAACTTTCAAAGGTATGATATAAAATAACTTTCAGTGGGGAAAAGCCAATCAGGTTTTCAACAACAACGATTGCAAGGTTATCATATATTCTTACGTAAATTTGTAGATATACGAGCTTCATCAATCGCGCGCTTAGAGAAAATTTAACAACAGTTTATCAATTTTTAAAAGTTTTTGCACTTTTTTATTCTCTTCAAAAAATCATAAATTCTTGAATATCTACTAAATTTACTCAAATTATTCCTAAAATTATCTTGAAATCTTTCAGGTTTGTTTTTGATGATTTTGGAAATCTTTCGTAACGTTTCAAAATCTTTTCAAATATTTCCTTAAATTAACTGAAAATGTGACGTAACGATAATTAGTTTATTTTAAGGAGTAACTTACCCTTCATTATGGTTCACATGCTTTACTATATAATCGTTTGAGATGAGGTCAATGGGGTAACCGTACCGCTCTCAATGTTTATTTTTGCCCGTCCTTTACGCTTGATGCTGGGATTATGTTTATATATTCCTGCAAGTGTATTATTACTTGTCATTATCGCAAAGACGTCACCATCGTCTGTTGATAACACAATTTGTCTTTCGGGTGGCACGGGCGAATATACATTCATTCCTTCAAGTACTTTAATTCGTTTATCCGCAGGAAAAGTGTATCTTCGAAGTCCGAAAAGCCGATTCGGATTTTTTCTGGAAATAAGCCGAATAAATTGGAACTGTTCAAGATTATAATCAAGCGCATCAGGAAGAAGAACCCCGCTAGGTTGAACTATATTGATAGCAGGAGGAGACCTCGACCTTGCACGAGAAGAAATGGCAGAAGGAAGAGATCTGCCAGAAGAATTTGGTTTGTCAGAAGAAGATGGATCGCCGCGAGAAGCACCAGAAAAAGAAGCGGCATTCAGCAAACCATCAAATTGTGAACTTAATTCTGCAACAAGAAACAGACGATTACATTCTGTTTAGAAATGAATGTTTTTTTTATTACTAATAATAATAATAATTACTAATATACAAGAGATATAATATTAAAGATGGGAAAAACGACATACTGCAGAGCAAAATAATTCATTTGCGAATATTGGGAATTCATTGGGAACTAGGAACGCGTTTCCATACCGAGCCGCGTCATGCTTTTCCGCCGGTGAACATCACGCGGCGGTTCCAGTCCATGCTGATTGACATGTCGCAATCCAGGGTAGCACTGCCACACATACCGCCATGTTCTCTGGCGCTCAGTATTCCACCTCAACAAAGGCTTTCCTCGCCTCGTCAAATATTCACAATTCCTGCCATTATTCCTTAATCTTCTCCGAAACCTTCTTCTCGCTAACCGGCTACAGGGATTCCGCCTAATCGGCCACCTTGGAGCCACTTTTCACCTCAGCCAGGTGCTTTATCGGTTATCTTTGGAACACCGATTGTAACCGGGAACATTGGCTCCTCTGCTCCTCGGGCAGTGACGTACTCTTTCTTGTCGCAGTGGGTTCCCCCGTGTCGCTCTCTCCGCCACTTCTGGATTTCCCTCCTGTCAAACGGTTCCGTCTCTCTCCGGAATCGAGTTTTCCCCAGCGCAATCTGCGCTTCGAAAAGCGTTCACGCACTAGACCCGATGTTTTTCTCAGCTTTTCAGCCTCCGGATCACATCCACTCCTTACCTACTCGTCGCTCACTGTCACTTTCTCTCTTCTCCATGGACTCAACCACTCCGGCCTGACTAGTTCCTAGGTCTACCGTACTATCTCTTCGCATTTGTGTCAAAGTCGGACGATGGTCGTGGGAGTTGAGGCATAGGCCTTGGACACACTCCGTCGGCTTGCGGGTTCGATTCCCGCCTCGCACTCTGGAAGAGCCTCGGTGGCCCATGCGGTGAACACTTGCCTAGCAAGGGAGTTATTCACGGAGTTGTTCATCTCCGGAGAGTCGTGGGACCGGTATCTCTAGAGAAAAAGGTTCTCTAAGTACAAAAGGCTGTTGCTCTTGGTGGTTCGGAACCCACCTTAACTCTAGGTCCCCCTCCTACCACCAAGTAATTGTGTGGGGGTGTGTAAAGGAATAGGGAAGAGATACAAGAAAAATGTGAACACTTAGGGGACACATTAGAAGCTAAAAAAAAATTAACGTTTGTCATCATTTTTTATCCAAATCAGGGTTACCTTCGTAATTCGAATGTTCAACAGTCCTCCCAAAATTTTTTAGGAAGTCTCTTGTTCTAGGAGTTGACGAAGAAGGTGATGAAATTTCTGTGAAAAGACAAAAACGATTCATGAATTCGTAACGTTGAAAATGCATTAAAAATAATAAAAGCTGATTTTCATTTTTCCATTTCATTCCGTACAAGTCGGTTGCAGCCTGTCAATGATTCGCGATAGTGAGTCACCACCATGAAAAATAACGCGAATATCTTTTTTGGATGTAAGTTATACACAAATATCAACATTTACTGTGGAATCGGAGTTTGCCAATATTTCCCAAATATAACTAATTTTCTCGATTTGAAATAATTAGAAGCCTAAAATTGTGAAAAGTTCAAGAAAGAACGCGATTGCGTAACGCTTCCACGTTTATTTACACAACGATAGAAGTGTACTGTGGAACTTTTAAATCTGTTTCGTCACCTACACAAATATAACGTGTTTACAATTCTACAAATACTGTATTTTTTCGGTTTGCCCCCCTAACAGATATTTTTGTTCGAAATTGCAGAAAACTTCCAAAATTTCGAGTTCTAAAGAGAGAAATTTCATATTTCGGCTTCGAAATATGAAAATTCGGCAAAGAGCGATCAGAATTGAATCTTCTGATGTTCAATGTTCTCATTTGCAAAAATATAACGAAGAAGATTGAACTAATTCATTCTGTACTCACCCATAAGATTAAAAAGTACGTGCAGAGTTAAGAGCAGAGTAATAAGGTTCCACATTTTTGAAGATGAAGGTACAACTGATTAACGCAGAATGTTGATACCAGCGTAACTAATTGATATTCTGATATATACTATAAAAATAATTTATTTTGTAGGAGGCAAACTCTCGCATGTGCGTAGTGAATTGACCTTGAGAAACTCAGATAATTTTTGTTTGAAGTGACCGTAAAATTTTCCATTATACCATCTTGAGAAATCTCGAGACTCTAATAATTTATGAGGAGTAAATATATAAACACTTTCTGAAAATATTCGATAATATGCGGCGGCGTAGACTGGAACTGTTTCAG
>CAKNXH010001396.1:46187-62866 GCA_932178445.1 Andricus quercusramuli
AATATTTTCTTAAAATTAGTTTATCCCAATACAAAATTCATTTGAATTTTTCCTAAAATTTTAAGGATCAATTACAAATTTCATGTCAAAACCTTGAAAAATCCACATTTTGTTTGAAATTTCTTAGAACTTTTCAACTTACAAAGCATTTTTGAATTAGCAGTGGCATTTTTCAATTTAAGTTAATTGAAAAACGCCGATGTAACTTTAAAAAATTCAAAAGAATTTTTAAGAATTTAGGATGAAAAAATGAGCATTCAGAGTGAATTCCGAATTAATTGTTTTCAGTAAAAAAGTAGTACATTCCGAAGAATTTATGAGAACCCAAGAGAATTCGATAAAATTCATACAGAATCAAGATAAGTTAAGAGTCATTCAAATAAATAGAACCGAATTTCCGAAACCTAAAAACATTTAATTAGATTTAAATAAACGGGATTGAATAGAATTAGTAAATGAGAATCCCATAAAACCCACAAGAATTCAAGGAACCATCATACATTCAGTATTCATTAAAATTTTTAATTAAAAGTCACTCGTTATATTTAGAGATGGCTTTGAGTCAAGAACATTTTTTTTTATTTTTACATTCTTTTAACTGACTTAATGACGTGGGTGATAGTGATCTACATGCTGTACTCTAAAATAATTCAACATGGGGCGAAGGCGGCCTACTGGAGTTTCCAATTTTTCATCTGTGCTCAATGGTGTAATCTTTCCATTTTGCGTGTTTAGTTTTACCCGTCTTCTACCGCTCATGCCAGAAACGTATGCATATATTCCAGAAAGATAGTCACTACTCTCTAATATTGCAAATACGTCACCAGCTGATGTTGATAACACAATGTGTTCATGCTTTGGAACCGTCACATATTGGTTCGCTCCTTCATGTAAAAAAATTCCTTTATCTGCAGGAAAAGTGTATTTTTTCAGTTCGAATACCCGGTTTGGATTTTTAATGGAAGTAAGCAGAATAAATTGTAGTTGGTCAAGTCCACATACAGATCCGTCAGAAGAAGGAAGCCTGGTAGGTGGAGCCATGCTCCTGGGAACAGGAGACCTGGGCCTTGCATGAAGAGAAGCCTCTTCCGGAAAAGACCTGGCAGGAGAATGTTATTTGTGAAAAGAAGAAGAAAAAGAAGAAGGTGAGGAAGAAGATGACCTACCACAAGAAAAGCTAGAAATAAGGGTGGCATTGAATAAGCACAAATATTTCTAAATTCGCATAAGATTCTTTTTTAACAATTCTGGAAATCTTTGCAATGCTTTTCAATGCTTTATGATTGGATATTTTGAAAACTTCGGGAAGCATTCATAGTGAATTCCAAGTGAATTGTTTTCAGTAAAATTTTTGTCAATTTTGAAGAAGTGACTTAAAAGTAACTTACGTATCACTGTGGTTTATATGTTTGACTACAAAATTAACTAAAAGAGTAACATACCGGTAATTCGTTTATTTTAAAAAGTAACTTACCCATCATTGTGTCTTACATGCTCTACTCTAAAATAATTTCTGACGCGGCGAGCGAAGCCTACTGGAATTTCCTCGACTTCATTAGGTGTCAATGAGGTAACCGTGCCACTCTCTATGTTTATTTTTGCCCGTCCTTTACGTTTGATGCGGGGATTATGTTTATATATTCCAGCAAGTGTATTATTACTCGTCAATATTGCAAAGATGTCACCATCGGACGTTGACAGTACAATTTGTTCTTGGGGTGACACGGGCGGAAAGTCACTATGTCCTTCGAGTACTTTAATTCCTTTATCTGCAGGAAAAGTGTATCTTCGAAGTTCGAAAAGCCGATTCGGATTTCTTCTGGAAGTGAGACGAATAAATTGAAGCTGGTCCAGTCTATATCCAAGCACGTCAGGAAAAGGAACCTCAGTGGGTGCAGCTAAATTGCTGGAAGAAGGAGACCTGGACCTTGCACGAAGAGAACTGGCAGAAGAAACAGACCTGACAGGAGAATTTTGTCATTCAGAAGAAGAAGATGTACCGCCACGAGCAACACCAGAAATAGGAGCGCCATTAGGCAAACAATCAAACTGTGAACTAAATTCTGAAAGAAGAAACAGACGAACATCTTGTTTTAAGAACTAATGTTTTTTCATTACTAATAATAATGGACAACTGTACCGAGCTAATATGTTCTATTCGCAGCATAAAGTTGTTTTGTAGTAATTCTTCAGTTTTTGGATTATATTATTTCCTGATTTACACATTTTGAACTTCGCTGAAATTTCCATTTCACGCTTAGAAGCTTACTACGATCACCAATCACGTTAATTTTTATATTTGTGTCCATGGATCAGATATAATGAATATGATTTTCTCCTGAATAAATAAACTGAAAAAAGATTGTCAGGAACAACTTACTATATTCGGAAATGATTTGAACATTAGATTTTAGGCGGATTAGTGTGCTGGAAAAAGGTTGGGCGTAATCTTCTATCAACATTTTCTCATTGAAACTCTAATATATTAGAAGCACAATACTCATATCAAATCGAGGGGCCGTTCACCGGAGGAATCAGTGATTTTCCTCACTTAGAATCGATTCAGAATCAGTCACTCGTCAAAAGATTTTTCAGAAAGATGTGGGAATTAGCTTGATTCGGTAGAATCTTAGAGATCGATTTTGAAAGTTTGAAACATGCGTTCATCAGTAAGATTCAGAAGAAACACCAGGAATTATTGATAATCGCCAAGGATCATTCGGAATTGCTACGATTCCGTGCAGACTCGGGCGAGTCAGCTTGAGTTAGCTTGGGATCAACGCGTTAAAACACGTCAAGTGCGCAGTGTCGAACGCAGGCTACACATACGAGGAGTCCGTAAAGCTATATTGCTCCTCAGCTGACATCACCGGTGTAGCTTGCAACACCTACGGTGTGGCTTTTAAAAATTTGTCAAATTCCCAGTCACAAAATAAATTCACTGTCTTTTCCCTTTTTCCTAGTCTCCAAAAAATTTCCGGTCATTTCTGGGTTTTCCCGGTTTCCGAGTCCAGCAGGCCACCCTGAGAAATACATGCAATTAAACATGTTATGTAATCGGGTTGAAAATATCCCCCCCCCCCCCCACATAGCAGATGGTAACGAAACACGAACCCCGTCCTCCCACTTTTAATGTTACGTAATATGTAAACACTCCCCTAGTGTGGTCGAAAAACGAAGAAATCGATGAAGAATCAACGAAGAATCAGCTGGACTCAGGCGGAATCAACAGAAATCAGTCGTACTGATGTAACTCAATGCGCGAAACTGTCAGAATGATCCCTGTGCGATCTTCTGAGTTTGGATTCAATTTTTTTCTTTTCTTACGCTCAGAATCAAACCGGATTATGCTTCATGTGTGGAATCACAGCAATCGTGATCTAATTGACGGAATAATTATGCTCACGCAGAATCGATTCTAGAGTGGATCGCCCCTCGTATCAAATCCTATGTTCCAGAATCTTAGGATTTGTTATCTGACAATATCCGTCGTGAAAGCTTATACACATCTTATTCAATATTTTCCTATTGGAACTCTACGAAATCCTATATTTCAAAATATTGCAAGAATGTGCTTTTGTCTTTCAGATTTCTACCAGGAACGAAGACCCGTTCGGGAAAAAGGGAGATTAGGGAACGTATCACGAAATTGTTTCTGGAAAATAGAAAATGCAGCTAAGAAATTTATTTTTTAGAAAAAATTTTAACAAAAATAGTTAGATGAGTATGTGGCTCTTGCATGTAAATTACTATTTTGAATAATTAACCTTCGAGATTGAAGTCGCATTCATTTCGGACAAACTCAAATAGAGTTAGAAAAATAATAACAGTTAGGATAGAATGCATATTGCAGCTGAAAAACGTTTTGAGATTGAAATATAGTAGAGTATTCTATTCACCAATGGAACTGAGTATCGCCGACAAGATAAACACCACAGTATAATAAACGATCCTCATATTTTGCAATTAGAGAAAAAACTGATTCGTACGTGAATAAAGAATATGCTTCTCGGTGTATAAAATTTATATTATGGTGTTTCATCAGAGTTTATATATGTTATTTAAATCGTTATGTCCTTAATTGTAGGCGTCAAACTCGTTCTGCTGAGATATTCATGTTTATATTTCATATATGAGACCAAGAAAACAATTTAGAATTTAATTTAATCTAATTAATTACATAATTAACTGGCCACTGTGGTTCAGGAATGTATTTTCACCGACTTTAGTTGCTGCTCGGAATACTTAACTAATTTTATTCATTCGTATTTGTATTTTACTTGTATTTATTTGCAAAAAGTCTCTAGGGCTAGACCGCCTATAAGGAACAGGTGATACATATCAATACAATAGAATATGGTAGCGATCGGTCGGACAATTAATAAAAAAGAATACGAAATAGTTATTTAACAAGAATACTATACATATAAACGTAAGATAATATTTATAATTGAAAGATAATAGATACATGGACAAAGTCATATATATCACTATTACAGGTGGGCTTAAGTATTACCAATGAGTGATTTCGAGAGTAGAATTTGAGGTGATTAATAAGTAAGCGAAAAGAAGTTTTCTAAAGTCATGTAGTGATGGTGCATCTCTAATTTTGAAAGGCAGTTTATTCCAAAGAAGGACACCACGAATCATAAAGCTAGTTACTAATATGAAATTGCCTTCTCTTGGCGACGTTAAGAAGTCCTGTTCTTTCTTTGTATTGAGCAATATTTTCACTTTTATGGATGTTAAGGATGAACCGAATTCAAGCATTAAGCGCACGCTCAAGTCTGACATTCAGCTCATCAGTAACATCATCATATACCACGCAGCCGTAGTCAAAGAAAGGAAGTATGAGGCTTTTAACTAGGAGGATACGAGTAGAAATGGGAAATGATTCTTTATTTCTGTTAAGCTCTGGAGAACTCGAAATGTTTCCCTCGAAATATCTGAAGCTAGTTCATTCCAAGTGAGAGAGCGATTAAGAATAAATCCTAAATCTTTTGCAGAGTCCACAAACATGATGATACGCCCCTCAATCAATAACGGAGGTAAGGTGGTAATTGTTTCGAGAGATAGAGAGGAAGAAGGGCCTATGCTTACAACCATAGTTTCAGCAGGGTTAAGAGAGAGGCCACTTGTCGAGGATTACTGCACTACCACATCGATATCCTCCTGAACCTTTCGGAGTAAGCTTTCAAGAGTATCGATAGGTCCAGATAGGTAAAGCTTAAAATAATCCGCATATTTATGATAGTTGCAGGCTCTGGCGATAAAGTCTAAGGTGGCAGCAAGGTCCTCATTAAGCTTCAAGGGGAGACCATGAATTTCCAAGGTAGCATGCAGTGCCGCTTATTCATTGACCTTTAGCGCGTGCTGCAATGTAACCACTTTGGCTTTCAATTCTTCAGCCTCCTTCTTGATGTGATCAATTTCCGCCACTTGTAGTGCGGAACCAGCTTCAAGTGTGTTAGTATTCTCGTTATTAATACTGACTTCCAACTTGATTTGTGTAAGGGTGGAATTCAATTTTTCATTAAATTCTTGCTGTCGAGTTTCAAATTCAGTAAGTCTTGTCAAAATCTCGAATGACTGCGCAAGCGCTCCATTTTGTCCGTCGGAGACCCCTTTACGAAAAAATTCAGCAAGACCAAGGGGTAGGATTGCCAAAATTTCCGAGATGGAGGTAAAGGTAGAAGTGGGAGAAACAACACCTGTATTACCGACATCCTGGCTGTTCTAGGCATTCGCACTCACGTCAGAGTTGGGCATAATGGTAGCAGCGACTGCCGTAGAGGTGGCACCAGTGGGCAACGATACACATGCCATGCAAGAATAAGCAGCTTGGCCTTTTTTCAAGTGTTTCAATTAATTTTTGATGATTCCAAAATAAGCGCAGCCCAAGTGAATTAAAATGCCACACTTCACTTCACTTCAGATCCACCTCTGGTTATCACTATTTGGCACTCTCAACATGCACCCATAGTTCAGCAGGAAAGATGGCCGTACACGTTAGGCATATACAAAAGTACAAAAATGAGCAACAATCACATGTAAAGTAACAAAGTTTAAATGCACTATAAAAGAATCCAAAGACACTTTCCCAAAATGTAGATTTCCAATTAACAAAAAAACCGTATAACTCATATAATAATGGAAAGTTGGAGGGAAGCATGACAGAGCGACAGAAAGCGACCATTACCGACCTAAAAAAAGTTAACTAATGACTATACAATTTTTAATTCTAAAAATGTTTGTTTGACTGGAAAAGTACCAGAAGCTACCCTGAAATACATTCAGATATATTGAGAATTGGACTGCTAAGAAGAAGCATCTCGCTCATTTAGAATGAATAGTACTAATAAAGTTGAATTTTTGAGGACACCAGCTAATAAACTATCCTTCATTTTTGAAAGCTTAAATTTCGATACTACCTTTTTTTTATCCGGAACATTTAGTTTTCTTTTGTTCCTCAAAACAGAATACATTTGTTTCTGGCTCTTACTATTTATTATCTAACTTTTTTTTCTCCCGTTTAGTTATGTTTTTTCAGTTATAAATTCGCAACATAAAATGGAAACCGGCTGTTTCAATGGTTTTTGAATTATCAATTACACATCGATGGGTTCTACGAATATTAGGCTATTGTTCCGTTACCGTTCAGAAAGCGACTATCATCATTGTATGATTTTCTGTTTAATACTTTCCTCAAAGTTCCTAAACTCCGTTTTCCATAATGACATAACTTATAGTTTGTATTTGAAATTTTATCTAGACAAATTTGACTTAAGACAGAAAACTGTAATCAACACGATAAATAATTAATACTTCTACCAATGAACATCTTCGAAACGATATCCTTATTTCTTTATGAACTTATTACTGAAAATATTACAAAAATGACAAACAACACAGACTGAAGAACAGAAAACTACAGGTTTTTGGTCATTGCTACGACCGAGAAGAGATTCATTTTGAATTATTTATTAAAATCATGCTATAAACATTATTAATTTCAAAACTTTTTCATTCATTTCCATTTCCTGATTTGATTTACGAATGCAAAATTTCATTTCTTCCACCTGAATACTTAGCTAAATGAATTTAGACTAGTTGTTATCTGTAGCGGCATTTGACTAACAATATTCGAATAACAAGCACCCATTAGACAAGACTTATCTCCTACGAATCAGAAAATAAAAAGTTGCAAAAATGGCTTTAAAAATAAATAAGGAGATGGTTATTTTTCAAATACAAAATTAATTTTAACAAAAACGATTATTTTCAGCTAAGACAAATTAGCCAAATTACAAAATTTTACTACTAAAGCTGTTGATTTTTTAACCCAGAAATATTAATTTGTTACAATGTACATGATGTTTCTACCAGGAAGATTAATTTTCTACAAAAAAAGATTAATTTTCTGCCAATCCAGAAGAGATTAACTAAAATGATGAATCTTCAAAAAAAAATTACTTTTCGACTACACTTCGGTAGTACTTCTCAAAACAAAAATGGCAGTAAGCGTCACCTATAAAATTACAACATAACTGCGGCGGAAGTGAGAACGTGTTTGGTGACAGGTGGTGAGAGGATTTTACGGAATTTGTGTGGAAGGTGTGAGCGGAGTGTGGGGGGGGGGGGGAAGCACAGGAGGTGAGCAGAGTTGTGTGGGGTGAATTGGGGAGAAAAAAGTGGTTTTTGGCGTGTGAGTGAGGTGGGATTTAGGTAGATAGAGAAAGTGAGGTTAGGTTGGCAAGGAGTCGGGAGAGTTTGCGGTCGGGAGTCTTGGGCCTTTGAGGGGTCAAGGGTGGTTCTAACAGAGTTCGGGGATGTTAAGGGAGAGAATGGGGTGTCTGCTGGGGCTGTGAGGAATAGAAAAGACAAAAAAGGGAAATAAAGGGAAAATTTGACGGCGATTCATCAGAGACATCAGTCGGCTGCGGTGGGTACTGCATGGAGAGGTCCCAGTTAGCGGCGGCAGAGTGGGATGGAAGCATTGAGAGTGCTGTCAGTGCTGCTAGTGAAATTGACGGGACGGAAATTTTCCACGTTGCACGAAGGACAACAGCGCGTGGTTCGGTGTCGAGTAGCGCGTCGGGGAGAGGGATAAGGCGGAACGGTGTGAAAGAAGGAAGCGAGAAAGGAAGGGAGAAAGAGTCGAGCACAAGTGACGGGGAGGATCTCTTGAAGAGAAAGAGAGACAGCCCAGAGAGTCCGGACAAAATAGAATTGGAGAGTCCTATTAAAAAAGCGTGAGAACACCTAGGTAACCCCCCCCCCCCCCTCCAATGGAGGGAATCGCAGAGAAGGAGGCTCTCGGGATGCTGGTAGGCGAGATCAGAGGGCTGAGGCGGGACGTGAGGGGAACTAAGGAGCAGGTGGAAGGCATGACGGAGGACTTCAGAATCAGAGATGAGAGATGGGAAAAGGAGGTGAATGAGCTGAGAGAGAGAGTGGAAGGGTTAGAGAGGGAAAGGAAAGAAAAAAAAGTTAAAATAAAGCAGTTGGAAGAGGAGGTCAGGTTGTGGAAGGAAAGAACGGAAAAGAGACTTGACAAGGTGGAGGGCAGGACGGATATGGAAGTAGGAGACGGGGCTGGGGGGATTGAAATTAAAGGTATGTGGGAGAGGGTAGAGAATATGATAGAAGATGAAGTAGGAGAGCGTAGGAATGAAAAGGAGGAGAGGGCGGATAGGGAGAGAATAAGGGCAACGGACTTGAGAATGGAGAGAAAAGAAAAGGAAGACAGGAGAAATAATATCGTGATAAGAGGGGTGAAGCTTAAGTGTGCAGGGCGTGGAAGAGCTGCTACAGAGCATAGGGTGGGTTAAAGGCAGGGTAGGGAAAATTAAGTTGGAGAGGGGGAAGGAGAAGGAAGTGGTGGTTGTGGAGTTGGAAAGCTGGAAAGAAAAGTTGGGGTTAATGCGAAATAAAAACAGGATACAGGATGAGGGAGTTTTCATCGATCTCGATTGACGAAAATGGAAAAAATGTCTCGCGATTGAAAGAAGGCGGGGTATAAAAGACCCCGGGATAATTTTAAGGACCAAAGTTGTATTTTTCAAGAAACTTGATACAAAGTTGTGAAATTACCAGACAGTATGGAAGGAGTAAAATTTGACCTAGATTGAAATAATTGTTTTGATTATTGTTTTTAATGTTATCATTATTGTAAGTATGTATTGTATGCGGACGACGTTCTATTTGCTTGACAAAATAATCAGTTGGGAAACCATTATATGCTCAAGTTTTTTAAAAATATTTTTAAATTGCTGACATGGAAAGAGGGAGGGATCATCGTGAAAGCAATCAATCTATTATTATAGGTATGGTTTTAGATACTTGCTCTTCAAAGCTCCGATTCGACTGCATTATAAGCCCAAGATTGTTCGACTGGGAGACAGTGGAAAGTTGTGTAGCATTTATTGAAAATTTCGAAAGATGATCGCAATCTCAAATGCCAATCTGTAGAACTTCATATTTCGCTGGATCAATTGATCAAATTTTTGCCTGAAGGACTAGAAAAAGCACAATAGAATTAAAGGAACAATCATACATTCAGTATGCATTAAACTTTCTAATACAAAATCACTCGTTATATTTAGAGATGGCTTTGAGTCAAGAACATTTATTTTTCATTTTTACATTCTTTTAACTGACCTAATGACGTTGCTGATAGTGATGTACATGCTGTACTCTAAAATAATTCAACATGGGGCGAAGGCGGCCTACTGGAGTTTCCAATTTTTCATCTGTGCTCATTGGTGTAATCATTGCAGTTTGCATGTTTATTTTCACCCGTATTCTACCAGTAGTAGGCGGAACGCAGGCATATATTCCAGCAAGACAGTCACTGCTCTCCAATATTGCAAAAACTTCACCAGCAAATGTTGATAATACAATGTGTTCTTGTTTTGGCAACGTCTTATATTTATAAGTATTTCCTCCTTCGCGCAAAAAAAGTTCTTTATCTTCAGGAAAAGTGAATTTTTGAAGTTCAAATATCCGGTTCGGATTTTGAATGGAAGTAAGCAGGAGAAACTGAAGTTGGTCAAGTCCGTATCCATTTCCGTCAGGAGAAGGAAGCCTGATAGGTGGAGCCATGCACCTGATAACAGGAGACCTGGGCCATGCACGAAGAGAATGTAATTTTGAAACTTTTAAATGTGTGACATAAAATTATTCTCAGTGATGAAAAGTCAATCGTGTTTTCGACAACAACGATTTCTACAATATCATAACATATTGTTACGCCAATTTGGCGTTGAAATGGGGTTGAATACAATTAGTAAATGAGAATCACAAAAAACCCCATTAGAATTGAACGTCAGCTTAAAATTCTTCAAGATGAATGTAATATTTTTGATTGCGAAAACAACTCTAGTGACTCAAAAAGTAACTTAGCTGTCACTGTGGTTTAGAGGCTCTACTATAAAATTAACTGAAAATGTGACGTGATGACAATTAGTTTATTTTGGAAAGTAACTTACCCATCCTTGTTGTTTACATGCTCCACTCTATAATCAGTTGAGATGCGGCGAAGGGAACCTACTGGAATTTCTTCCATTTCATCTGGGGTCATTGGGGTAACCGTGCCGCTTTCAATGATTATTTTTGCCCTTCCTTTACGTTTGATGTGAGGATTATGTTTATATATTCCAGCAAGTGTATTGCTACTCGCCAATATTCCAAATACGTCACCATTGGATGTTGATAGTACAATTTGTTCTTGGGGTGGCACGGGTGGATAGGCTTTACGTCCTTCGAGTACTTTAATTCCTTTATCTGCAGGAAAAGTATACCTTCGAAGTTCGAAAAGCCGATTCGGATTTTTTTTTGGAGTAAGCCGAATAAATTGAAGCTGGTCCAGTCTATATCCAAGCACGTCAGAAATAGGAACGCCGCTAGGTGGAACTATATTGCTGGAAGAAGGAGACCTGGACCTTGCGCGAAGAGAACTGGCAGGAGAAAGAGACCTGGTAGGAGAATTTTGTCGGTCAGAAGAAGCAGATAAGCTGCCGTGAGAAACACCAGGAAAAGGAGCGTCATCAGGCAAACCATCAAATTGTGAACTGAGTTCTGCAAGAAGAAACAGACGATTGCATTTTGTTTCAAGAACAGATGTTTTTTACTACTGATAATAATCTAGAACATCGGATTTGATACAAGTCCCGTAATAAGCTATAATAGAATTTGAATGAGAAGCTATTGACAGAAAAGTATAAAATTCCTATGCCAATAAGATTTGATAGAAATCGCCGGCATTTTGAAACATAGGATTTAATATTTGTGCTGATAAGATTTGATGGAGTTTCAATGAAAAAATTTTGATGAAACAGTAAACAATTACGCTAGGAATAAGATAAGATAGAAATAGCCGACCTTGTGAAGCATAAAGTTTGATAAGTTTTCGGCTGTAGAGGATTTTAAAGAGTTTTAATGAGATGCTGTATAGGATTTCTAGAAAGATAGATTTTGATATAAAGATCCGTCAAATATGCTGATAGATTTTGATTTGTGAAATTCTCCTGATTGAACCAAGGAAGACTTTTGCACAATCTACTGATAGAATTTGATTCTTAAAGTTAAGTTCCTTGAATTCTACTTCTTGAAAATCTGTATTTGAAATTGTATGTATTGAGCTTTATGAAAAACTGTGCTTTTGTCTCTAAATTTCTACCAGGAACGAAGACTCATTCGGAAAGAAGAGAGATTTGGAAACTGGCAATTAGAATAGATTGCATATTGCGATGCTAAAATTTTTATTTTGGGAGAGGTTGAAAAACGTTTTTAAGATTAAAAATATAGTATAGTATTATATTCACCAATTAAACTAAGTATCACTATCAAGATGAAGACCACAGTATAAACGATCCTCATATTTGGCAATTGGAGAAAAAACTGATTTGTGCGTTAGTGAAGAATGTGCTTATCAGTGTACCAAATTATTATTCTAGTGTTTCATCATAGTTTACATATGTTATCTTAATCGTTATGTCAATAATTATAGGCGTCAAACTCGTTCTGCTAAAATACGCAGGTTACATCAGTCTAAGAAAACAATTTATTTTCCTCTTTAGAGTTAACTTTGGGAATAATAAAGAGCTGTATTATTATCTCCTTTATTTTTTTATTCTTATGTCTAGGTTGATAAAATTTAAGTGAATACCCTAAAGCTATATTTATTTCCAAATATAGTATTTTTATTTCAAAAACTATAATTAATTACATTATTAACGTGCAGCAGTGATTCAGGAATGTATTTACATCGACAAACTTAGTTGTTACTCGCAATTCTTGACTGATTTTATTGAACTAGTTACTATGAATTTGGATTCAATGGCACATGTGAGTTTCTCAATCGTAAACGCGATGTTTGATTGCAGATTTAAAAAATATCACAAATTACAGTATAACAGCATTTGACTAACAATATTCGAATAACAAGCGCCCATTAGGTAAGACGTATCTTCCACGGCTTAGCAAATAAAAAGTTGCGGACATTTTTCGAAACAGTCAAGATTTACAGTTGAGTGGAAAAATTCAGCATCCATAAAAATGGTAAAATTGCGAAAAATAAGATTTCTTCAAACGTGTTTTAATGACCAGAATTGATAATAATTTAATGAATCATTTAACTTGTTTCAAACATTTTTAGAACTTTAGGTAAACTTTTAACCAAGTCACTAATTTTTATAATCCGGACAGATTATTTCTCAACAAAAAATATATTCATTTTTTATTGACGCTTAGGTTCCTCTTCTAAAATTTGTTTCAATAATATGTGAAGATTTTGTTTTCAATTCTATAAATCAAGAAATTTTGAATTTGGCAGGATACCCAGAACATACCAAATTTTCCTCAATAAAAAAAAAACTTAACTTTTCGTTTAAGATCAAAATAAAACCAAATACTGTTCTCTATACTATTTTAAGTTTAAAAGATTTTAAAACTGTTAATTGACATTAGTTTTCTCCCTGCCGGTTTCTTTTAACAATTCTCAATATAGCGCACCTTGTGTTTTTATTGCTCTCAAAATTTCAAACTAATAGCGTTTTCAAATGAACAATATGGATTTCGTAACATTAGAAAACTTCTAGACTTTCGAAACTCAATAGCTTTTTAATAATTAATTATATTACAAATACAACAAAACAGTATTTTACAAACAATATTTGAATAACAAGCGTGCATTCGACAAGACTTATCCCCTACTGATCAGCAAATGGAAAATTGCAGCAAATTTGGAAAAGATTGTCTGAGGCATTAGGAAAAGAAGAAAGCCATGTGAACCATTATACATTAAGTTTTCATTATTATTTGTAATTAAAAGTTACACGTAATATTGTGAGATTGCTTTGTTCCAAAAACGTTTTTTTCTATTTTTACATTTTTTAACTCATAGAACCGCCTGGATGATCGTGGTTTACATGCTGTACTATAAAATAATTTAAGATGGGGCGTTGGCGGCCTACTGGAACTTCCTTCTTTTCATCTGTGGTCAATGGGGTAATCGTTTCACTTTGCATGTTAATTTTTACCCGAATTTTATTGATACTGCGATAAAAATACGCATATATTCCAGCAAGACAATTACTATTCTCCAATATTGCAAGTACGTCACCAGCTGATGTTGATAACACAATGTGTTCATGCTTTGGAATCGTCACATATTGTTTCGCTCCTTCATGTAAAAAAATTCCTTTATCTGCAGGAAAAGTGTATTTTTTCAGTTCGAATACCCGGTTTGGATTTTTAATGGAAGTAAGCAGAAGAAATTGAAGTTGGTCAAGTCCATATACAGATTCGTCAGAAGAAGGAAGCCTGGTAGCTGGAGCCATGCATCTAGGAGCAGAAGACAAGGGCCTTGCATGAAGATAACCCTCGTCCGGAAAAGACCTGGCAGGAGAATGTTATTTTTCAAAAAGAGGAAGAAGAAGGTGAAGAAGAAGATGACCTGCCACGAGAAATGCTAGCAATAAGGGTGGCATTGAATAAGCACAAATATGTCTAAGTTCACATAAGGTCAGGTTTTCGAAAACAATGTTACACAACTTTTCAGATTCTTTTTTGAAGATTCTGGAAAACTTTTCAATGCTTTCAGAACCTATTTGAATCTAGTCCTGAATTATAAAATGATTTTAAATTCTCCCAAAAATTTAAGGAAAATTTTGTATTCTCGTGAAACCTCTCGAAATTCTTGAAAAGCTTTTTTATTTTGGTACCAAATCTTCAAAAATTAACTGAGAAAGTAATATGCAGATAATTCGTGTATTTTAAAAAGTAACTTACCCATCATTGTCTCCTACATGCTCTACTCTAAAATCATTTCTGATGCGGCGAGCGAAGCCTACTGGAATTTCCTCGACTTCATCTGGTGTCAATGAGGAAACCGTGCCGCTTTCTATGTTTATTTTTGCTCGTCCTTTACGTTTCATGCGCGGATTTTGTTTATATATTCCAGCAAGTGTAGTATTACTCGTCAATATTGCGAATACGTCTCCATCGGATGTTGATAGTACAATTTGTTCTTCGGGTGGCACGGGTGGAAAGTTATCACGTCCTTCGAGTACTTTAATTCCTTCATCCGTAGGAAAAGTGTATTTTCGTAGTCCGAAAAAACGATTCGGATTTCTTTTGGAAATAAGCCTAATAAATTGAAGCTGATCCAGTCCATATCCAAGCAGGTTAGAGAAGAGAACCCCGCTGGGTGGAGCTACATTCCTGGCAGAAGGAGACCTAGACCTTTCACGAAGAGAGCTGGCAGGAGGAACTGACCTGGCAGGAGAATGTTGTCTGTCAGAGGAAGAAGATGTACCGCCACGAGCAACACCAGGAATAGGAGCGCCATTAGGCAAACAATCAAACTGTGAGCTTAATTCTGCAAGAAGAAAGAAACGAAAATCTTTAATCACGTAATTTTTAATTTGTGTCCTTGGTTCAGATATGATGATTATGATTTGCTTCTGATTTAATAAACTAAGAAAAGATTTCAGGAACAATTTACTATATCAGGAAATGGCTTGAACGTTAGATTTTAGGCGGATTATTTTGCTGGAAAAAGCTGGCACGTAATCTTCTATTATCATTTTCTTATTGAAATTCTATAATATCTTAGACGCACAACACTCATATAAACTTCTATGTTCCAGAATCTAAGGAGTTCTTAGATGACAATATCCGTCGTTAAAGCTTATATGCTTCTCATCCAACATGTTCCTATTGAAACTCGATGAAATCATATATTCCGAAATGTCCATTTCGGGCAAACTAACATAAAGTTTGAGAAATAATAGTAATTAGGAAAGGAAATAATTGAAATGGAATAATTTGCTTCAAATTAAACTATTTTGAATCGTGTGTAATGAGCAATAATAGAATATAAATGAGGAGCTTTCGATAGAAAAGTATAAGATTCCTATGCAAATAATATTTGATAGGAATTGCTGGCATTCTGGAAGATAAGGTTTTATATTCGTGCTGATAAGATTTGATTTGGAAGAATTTCAATGAGATGTTTTGTAAAAATTTTTTTGATTGATCCAGAAGTTGAGTTCCTTAAATTCTACTTTTCGAAAATCTTTGTTCGAAATTGTATGTACATAAGCTTTTATTCATGCAAGACTGTGCTTTTGTTTCTTAGATTTCTACCAGGAACAAAGACCCATTCGGAAAAAGAGAGATTAGAAAACGTAACTGGAGAATGTTTCTGAAAAATGGCAAACGCAACTAAGTAATTGATTTTTTTGAAAAGATTTTAAAGAAAATAGTTGAATGAGTATGTGGCTCTTGCATGTGAGTTACTATTCTGAATAATTAACCTTCGAGATTAAAGTCGTATTCATTTCGGACAAACTCAAATAGAGTTACGAAAATAATAAAAATTAGGATAGAATGCATATTGCAGTTGAAAAAAATTTTCAGATTAAAAATATAGTAGATTATTATATTCACCAATGGAACTAAGTATCACCGACAAGATAAACGGCACAGTATAATAAAAGGTCCTCATATTTGGCAATTAGAGGAAAAACTGATTTGTACGTTAATGTAGAATATGCTTTTCGGTGTATCGAATTTATATTCTGGTGTGTCACTAGAGATTATGCATAATATTTCAATCCTTATGTCATTAATTACAGGCGTCAAACTTGCTCTGCTGTGATATACATGTTCATATCTCATATATCAGACCAAGAAAGAAATGTACAATTTAATTTAATCTAATTATTACATCATTAACGTGCGACTGTGATTCAGGAACGTATTCTCTCCGAATTTAGTTACTGCTCGCAATTCTTAAAAAACAGAAAAAACAACATAAACCGACCACGATAATCTAGATTTGGAAGTTGCCGCTGCACTTCAAAATCAAAACATTGATTTGACTAATAATAAAAACAAAAGTAAGGGAGCAATCTCAAAACTAATTAACAGATCATTAGGTCGCGGTAAAGGTTTCGCCAGGAAAAATGTAGAAACCCCAACATACCGGAAAAAGACAAAATAGCACCACCAACAACTACAGACTGAACCCAAACTCGAAATAAAACCTTCGACCCCATTGACAATACATTCTTTTGGGATCATGAAGATCTACCAAACCTATACGGACCCTACCCCAGAAACCAAACAAGACAAGAAATAAATAACAAAACTTTTGATTGCGATTCCTTTTT
>CAKNXH010001398.1:9162-24120 GCA_932178445.1 Andricus quercusramuli
GGGGGGGGGGGTAAGAATATGGGATAGTTATGCTTACGTAATACTTGAACGGCCCCTGAACTTTTTCCTCGACAAATTGTTCCCATTCGATAATTGGTATTTATATGCCTTGTTTGTAAAGTAATTCCTATCTACAATTCAATGAGTCGAGTGTCTAACAAATTACCGATCATTGTGTTTAGATCCACATAAAGTTTAGTCGATTAACATTTATTCAAATAGGCGATAAATTGTCTTGAACATTGTATAATTTGTACAAATTGTATAAATTATTCCATTAAGTAACCTGGAATTATTTCGCTCAAGTTTTTACTTCAGGTAGAATTTTGCATTCAGGTTAAAGTTGAAAGTAAAATGAAGGTTTTATTAGAAATTAATTCTTAGATTGAGTTATTTTCTTGTAATCTATGCGCATTCACAGAAAAAACAGAAGTGAATATTTGTTGCGGTTAATTTTCAAGTAGATAAAGTTGAATTTTTTCGCATCAAAACAAAACAAGATTTAATAGAGTTGACATGGTAACCATTTCCCACTTGGTGGGTGAATCTTACCATGTGAAGTTAATTTTTGTTGCAGGTAAAGATTACTCTGAAATCGCTGTAAAGATTACATTTCGTTTTCTTCTGTGTTCGGTCAACGATCACAATAAACAATTTTTGTTGTAAAAATAATCATGAATGGATCAGGTTTTTATTTCTACTCATTTTTCCACTAATGTTCAATTGTTTAAACAATTTTATTTTTTTAACCGTTGGTTTACTGTAGAAATTGCAAAATACTTGTATGTTTAATTACATAGCTCATTGAAGAAAAATAGGAAAATCATATTTTTAACAATTTTTCTACGACCTTAGATATTCTTCTGTATAATTATTTTAACAGTTAAAACATTTTGAATAAATTTTTTTCTCTAAAAATGTGTAAATCGTAGCATAATATCGTCGTCGATTTCCATTTATTCGGCACTTATTCGTGATCAAAATTTTTCTGAAACTCAACCAAACTAGCATTGAATTCGATCTCGAGTGTTTCCACTTTGCATTTATAAGTATATGGTGCTCATTTCACGAGCACTTTGCTTCCCGTTAGCGAATGTATATTTGCTTCCTCATAGAGGAAGCATTAGTTATTTTTTTGAATAATAGAAAAACCAAAGTCTTCATTTTGATCAATTTAAAAATAGAAATTTCCGAAAAATCGAAAAAAAATGTTAAACACAAAGAAAAATCAAATTTTGTATTCGAAAGGAAATTTTTCGAGCTGGAAAAGGAAAGGGAAAAGTTGTGTCTCACCCTATCCCTTTTCCAGCTTAATTATTTCTTCACAAAAATTGTCAAAATTTATGATGAAAAATGAATTAAAAAATTAATAGGAATTTGTCACCAAAAAGATTAATTTTCTACCGAAAAAGACGATCTTTCAAGAAAATAGTTAAACTGTCAAAGAAACTGTAAAATTTTCAAGAGAATAGTTAAATTTTTAACCAAAAGGATGAATCTTCAACCAAAAAAATTAGTGTTTAATAAATTACTTCAACTTTCAATCAAGTAGCTGAATTTTCAACCAGAAAAGATGTTAATTTTAGATGAAAAACACCTTAATTCAAACAAAAAAGGCAAAACAAAAAATAGTGTTACTATTATTTAAATACAAAATTAAATCAAGTTAACAATATTCACCAGGATTTTCATTTCCTTGTTCTTTTTTGTGAAGTATTCTGTTTCTAATACATGAACTTTAACTTTTCAATTTACATTTTTTAATATACATTAAAATAAAACTTCCTCAATTTTTTTGAGACTGTATGACTTTCAACAGGTTTTCGATTAGTGTCGTAAAGTACTAAGTGGAAAATATTGGATTATAATTATTTTAATTTAATTATTACTTCGAAAGAAATTTATTAAAATGGGGAAATATCATTCATGATTTGTGGGAATATGTAAACAATATAAGGGTATTTATTTCATTAACAAAACTTAACATTAGGGAGTTGAAGATTCAACGTTTTAGTTTGAAATTTATCACTGTGGTCGAAAATTGATTCTCTGAACTGAAATTTTAATTTTTTGTTTAACATTTCAACTGGTTGGTTGAAAATCAACTTATGTCTTGAAAATTCACATTCACGGGTTTGAAAATTCAGTTATTTTGTAGATAATTCGTCTTTTTGGCTTAAATGTAAATAATTTGGTAGAAAATTGACAAATTAAAATGAAAATTTGATTATTCCATTTCTGGTTCCAAATTGATCTTTTTTAATTTTAAGCTTAAGAATTCAACAATTTGGCTGAAAATGTATAATATGTAATTTCGTGGAACTTTGTCTTTTGTTGGTAGAAAATTAATCTTCTTGGTTGAAAAATCAACTATTTGATTAAATTTTGATTTCCTTAGTTTAAAAATTCAACTATAGCTTGGTGAAAAATTTATGTAATTCGTTGAAAATTCATCTTTTTTGTAGAAAATTAATTTTCTTTGATTGAAAATTCAACTATTCGATTATAAATTTATGTATTTTGTTGAAAATGTACATATGCTTTTTGAGAGAAAATTTATCTTCTTGGTTGAAAATTCAACTTCCAGGTTTAAACTTTTTGTATTTTATTACAAATTTGTCATTTTTGACAGTTATGATGAAAATTAATTAGTTTGATTGAAGATTCATCGTTTTAAATATTAATTTTCATCAATTATCAAAAATATTTTCCTTGCTTTTCTTTTCTATTATTTTGGATTTAGATATTAGATATTGTGAAATAAAAAAATGTTGTATTTATATTAATTTTATATTTCAAGTTAAACATTGCGATTCACTCGGTAGCAGCCTCGTAGTACCAGAATTTCCGTGGTGCTTATTTAAATAAAACGTTTGTTCCAAAACAAGGCTCCGAATCAGGTCGCTAATCAATCTCTCTAACAATCACCCCAGGCGAAGAGCTTCACAAAATCATCATGTGCTGTATATCATAGAAAAATAAGCAAGCTTGCATTAGTAAGCTTGCTAATTACATAGTAAGATCCTCTTTACTCTAATCACATCCAGCGAGTAAAGCTCTCCACGCGGGCTTATTATTATTCAACGTCTTTCGTTTCAGGCGTCTCTTACTACAATGATACTCTTCACCACAAATTTCTTATAAAGTATTTTTTCGACTATTTTTCGCCACACTTGCCTGTCCTGGCATACAAATGTAGCTTCCTTCACGTCCATACATTTTCTCATGCTTGAGTTTCTATGGATTTTCATATCTTTTCGAGGGTCTTATTCACACAATCCCACCATTCTTTCATTGGTCTGCCTCTGAGTACGCTACCATTTACTTTACCTAAATATGCTTGTTTCGTCAGTCGTTCTTCTTTCATTCCCTCAACATGTCTAAACCATCTAAAAAAATTTATTTTACGCTTGTCAAACAGTGTTTCTTCTACACTACATTCTTTGGGGATTATCTCATTACTCACTTTGTCCAGTAGCGTTTTACCGCACATTATGCTCGGGGATTTCGTTAATTTCACACTTTTCCTTTTCTTGGTATGTCCAGGTCTCGCTACCATACATCACAGTCCGTGTAAATTTAGAATTATATATCGCCCTTTTAGCTTCACCTGATATATTTTTCTTTCTGATACTGAATCCTGTCTCACCGATAACCCTTTAACCCTCGTTTATACGCCTATTTAACTCTCGATCTATCTTTCCGTCGTCAGTGAATAGGCTACCAAGATAATTACTTATCAACTTGTTCTATTCTCTCTTCGTTCAGGACAATATTATTGTTTTTCCATTCTTTCCTTCAAATATCATAATTTTTGTTCTATTTACCTTAAATGTTGAGGCCCATGTTCTTCATGCTTGTATTCAGTTTGCTCAACATTCTTCGCAAGTCTTCGATTGACTCTGCTATAACAACCTTATCATCTGCGACGCTAACCCACGTACCCTCACTGTCCCCAGATCCACACATTCTTCGTCGAAGAGGGCCATTTTCACTTGCCCATAATCATAACGCATCCCTGCATAATATCAAACCAGTCACTGCAATTTTAGCTTTATTCGTTCTATTTTGAGTTCTGATAATGGCTTATACACTACCGATAATCTTCCTACCCTCGTTTATGATACTATGAAATACAAAAATGTTGTATTAATATAAATTTTATATTTTAGATAATATTGCAGATAATTTTCCAAATTAATTAAAATGCTAATATGATATTCTTGGAATTTCTGATTTAATAAAAGATGTATATGTGGGTATTTCATTGTAAAGGCTTGGTGTGAAAGCAGTGGTCTCTTGTCAATAGAATGGAGAACACATAGGCCAGTCAGAGACTATCTTGCCACAAGAAAACATAATTGCAGAGTTCTGCTCACCAGAGAGGAACGACGTACTATCGAGCACGTTATCTGCCGTTCCCTTGCCTTGACCAAGTATTATGACGAGGCTCTATTGCTCTTAAAAGCTACGGGGGATACAAAAGAACCTCCGTTCGCGACAATGCATCTAAAAATTCCTCCGAAAATAATTTTCGTCTCGCATATCCTGCAAAAACCGGGTTAGAAATGACAAAAATTTAAAGTTAGGAACAAAAAATAAAGAAGAAATAATTCAGGTGCAATGGCAACAGTAGTGAGATACTAGAACACTAAATTTTTTATTTATCATTATTTGTTATTATTATATTGTATGAGGCGGTATAAAGGGGGGGGGGGGAGTATATATTTTTAGATTAATCTAGAATTTCCATATTGTTTATTTAAGTACTGCTTAAAACTGCTCGACACTGCTCCGACCCAGTTCGCTGATCAATCTCTCTAGCAAGCACCCCAGGCAAAGAGCTTCACAGAGTAGAATGGAAAAAAAAAGAAATCATTAAAATGCAATGGCATCAACAGTGAGAAACTAGCACTCCAAATATAAAACAGTCAAAATTTGACTGATTAAATTAAAAAAGCTTACTTCAACTCAAATATCAGTAATTTCTACTGACAAAACAGTCGTTCAAACGATGAATCAGCCACTTGAAATTACTGATTTTCAGTCAATAGAAGTGACTGATTTGTCTGCTATTATAAAACTGCTTATTTATTTCTAAATTAAAATTTTTCAAAAAATATCTACACTTTTATAAAGGGCATGGCTATTTGCACTGACGTTTCGGTATACAAATTGATGGATTTTTTCGGCCCTTATAAAAAGGAAGTATTGGCAAGTATTGGATCCAGGACTTTTTTCGCGAAAATTTTTCGTTGAGAAATTATATTTTTGGTCGAAAAATCAACTACTTAGTTGAAAGTTGAACTAATTTGTTAAGAATTCATTTTTTAGTCAAATATTTATCATTTCAGTATAAAATTGCTTTTCCGTTGTTTGAAAATAAATTTTTTTAACTAGAAATTTAACTTTTCCTTTTTTTCTTGACAAAAATGTAGTAAACGTAAAAGAAAAAATTTACTACTTGCCTGCAAGTTGAACTACTTTGTTAAATTTTTTTTTCTTGCAGGTTCATCATTCAATATGAAAATTCATCTCTTGTTGAGAATTAAACTATTTTGTAGGAATTTCTTTCATTTTTCTTCGTTGAAAGTAAATTTTTTCAACTAAAAGTTTGAGTAATATTTTTTATAAATAAAAAATTTAATTTTTTAAATTACAAATAAATTTTGTTCAATAAATAAAATCTTAGTTTAAAAAAATTCTAGCGAAAATCAAACCATTTGGTTGAAATATCATGTATTTTGTTGAAAATTGGTCTGCATTGGCAGAAAATAAATATTGGTTACAAATTTGTATTTTTAGAATAAAATAATCATCTTGGCACTAAATTCATTTTTTTAATTCAAAATTTGACTTCTTGGTTGAAAGTTAAACAAATTTCGTAAAAATTCCCTTTTCTTATGATAATTCATACTTTCAGTTTAAAATTCATTTTTATGGTCGAAAATTCAATTATTCAGTGAATATTCATTTTTTTCGCTGAAATTTAATTGTTTTAACGGAAGTTTCATTACTCGACTTTTTGTTGAGGATTAATCTTTGTTGGTTGCAAATTCAACTAAAATTAATGTATTTTGTTGAAACTTCCTCTTTGTTGTAGAATATTAATCTTCTTGTCATAATTTTGTTGGTTTGATAATTCAACTCTTGGTTGAAAATTGAACTACTTTGTTAAAATTATTATTTTGTTTGTTTAAAATTCATCATTTCAGTGTAAGATTCATTTATTTAGTTGAAAGTTGATCTTCTTTAGTTATAAATCTGACCATTTTTTTAATCTAGTTTTTTTGCGAGTTTTTTTGTTGGAGATTAATTTGTTTTTGTAAAAAATTTATGTTCTCCAGTTGAAAATTAAACCTTTTCGGTTGAAAATTCTTGTATTTCGTTGAAAATATGTTGTTTTTTCTTTGTAGAAAATCAATCTTGTTTCAAAATTAATCTTTTTTGATCAATATCGAACAACTTGATTGGACATTTAACAATTTGGTTAAAAAATCTTTTTTTGTTAAAAATTAGGTTTGTTAATTAAAAATTTAAGTATACCATTTTTTTGTTGAAAATAAATTAATCTTTTTCAGTTGCAAATTGCGATCATTTAAAATGACTGATTTAATCAGTGAGTCGAATTGACTGATTTTCCAGTCTTAAAATCCGCATTATTTAAATCAGTCAAAACTGACTTCGAATCAGTCACTTTTGATTGATTCAAATTTAGAGTGTGGGTTTGGATCACCACTTATATTATGTATAATATTATTACCCCTATTTTTTTAGAACCCCCCAATAAATTTTCTCAAAAATAATTTTTATAAAAAATCAATTTTTAAATTAGCTTTGTACGGGAATTTTATGGGAAATATACGGAAATTTTATCGTAGGTCTCCGCTGGACGCCCGGTTTATGTGCTAATTATTAATTTAAACAAGTAAATTAATTGAATAATAAATATACTAAATAAGTATATAAATATATTGTTTAAAACATTATAATAGAAATTTTGACTTTTTATACAATTTACGAAAACTATTCTGATTTTAATCAAAAATAATTTTTAAAAATAATTTTAGAAAAAATCTTGATAAATAAACATTCAACTGAGATCGTTGTCATAAAATTAAATACATAAAACGTGGATTAAAATATTTAAAAATATGCCGTACAAATTATTTGTGTGATTTATTTAAATGTGTATGTGTAACCAGAATTTCAAAATTTTGTATCAGTTGTGGCTACGTGTACCGAAATTTCGGTACGATTAACCGAATTTTTTCGGTACGTATAGACACTTATTTCTTTATCCTTGAATTGGTTTTTGAATTAATTGATCCATCCAATTTTATTCTAATTATTGCCTCGTAAAAATAATTACAAAAATTGTTGAAATGAATGATTAATTAATTTTAACGCAATTATGAAAATAAAACTGTTTATTCTCTCCTACTGCATTAAGTAATTGCAGACAAATATTTTCAGAACTAAATTACTCAGTACTTTGTTATTGTAATTTATTAAATAAGATTTGGAAGAAGCGTAGCTCAGATGGTTGGGTATCATAAATCCCATCGTAAATACGATGCATGATGTATCAACTATTAAAGATTTATAGTTATTTTTTTTTAATTTAAAGGGGTTTAAAATTTTTGATAAATTGTTATATGCAGGCTTTTAAAATTGGTTGAATTCTTAAAAAGGACATTTTAATTTAGATACCTTTAAATGTAGAAAGATTAAATTTCGAATTTTTTCAAAAACCTAAGTTTTCTAATGCAGAAAGTCTTTACATTTTAACACTATTTTTAATATGAAAACTATTTTAATTCAAAACATTAATTGTTAAAGATGTTCAGTATTTGAATGCATGTAAATTTAGTGACTTTTCTACGAATGTTTAAAATTAATGAAAATATCAATTACATACATTCTTTCTATTTTATTGAAAAGCCTTTCAATATTTATTATAATTTACGCCCTGATTATTAATTAAAGTTATTCTACTATTCTTTTGAGAAAAGATAGTTGGGTTAACTTTCTTGTCTGAAAAATAGTGTAATTATATTACTATTATTATTACTTATTACCCCATTACTTGAATTTGAGATTTTCAACTGAATTGTAATTTTAAATTTTGAAAATTGAATGTAGAAAGGATCCCTTTATTAAGAAAAATCATTAAAAATATTAGGTATGTTTTATGTTAGTGTTTTTACTGGGTTTTAAACAATTTATTGTTATATCATGTTTTTCTTAAAAAATTCCTATTATTATATTTTAGATATTTGTAGATCATATGATGCTATGACATACAAAAATTCTCTGTTAATATTAATTTTTTATTAATTAAAAAATTTCGCGAGATAAAAAAGAAGCATGGTTAATGGTTATATTATGTTTTTTATTATAATTCTCTAATTCCTAAATTAATTATCTTATATTATTATTAGGCTTCAAAAAGAAAATTTACAATTTTATTTTCATCAAGTATAAAAAATATTGCCCTTATTTTTCATTTCTATTACTGTAGAGTGTAAATATATCGATGTTATGAAATAAAAAAATTTAGATTTGAATTAAAAAATTGCGTAAAAAAAATCGCGCGCGTGGTGCGCTTGTTTTATAATATTTTAAATATTTTTCCTTCTCAAATAAATAATTATTTTCCCTTTATTACTTCAGGTTAAAATTTAAATCTTCGTAAGACCCTTTTCATAAAAATGGATTCAGATTTCAGATTCTCGACCGCTACCGACTAGGTTGGGCAACCAGCTTTCCAATGATAGAAAAAAGTACCGTTTCAAGAATTTCAATAGCGAACTTCCTCTGACCCACAACCCTCCTAATTGCAACCCTAAGAGAAAAAAAATTAGAAATCTGTTGACCAGCTTTCTAATCCGTTCTCGACTTTAACTAAAATATCTGTCCTTGAAAAATTTAGTTCTTCTGCTCGTCGCGAAGATGTTACATCGTTCGTCTTACCGATTCAGTGTGAATAAATTATTACAAATGTGTTAAAAAAATAATTAATTTATTCAAAAGGTGGCGCTCAAGTTTAAAAATATCAAAAAATCTTGAAATCAGTTCAGGTGAAAGTGATTGTGTTGTGAAGACTAAAGAATAATTTTATTGTACACTCGGAAAACGATTTGGTTGAACAAACAGAATTTTTAACTATCAACCATAAAATATGGTTATTATATGGACAACAAAATATTTGGTTGAAACAAATTTTGTGTTTTCAGTCAACTGTTTTACTAGATGGATTATTTGGTTGACTCAACAAAACATTTAGTTTGGTCAATCAAATATTTTATTGAATCAACAAAAATTTGCTTGTTTCAACCAAATTTTCATGTATATCTGACAAAAAAATATTCTTGGTTCAGAAATTTTTTATCTGATTGTAAAAAGAAACTATTTTTGCCTGACAATAAACGTGGAATTCTTTATTCAATGTGACTGAATTCAAAATAAAAAAATTGGGTTCTGGTGAGTGCAGTGAAAAATAATTGTGATTTTTCAGAAAGGAAGGATGGAAAAGTTGTGATGCCTAAACATCTATACTGAATTGTGTTCAAGGATTAAAATCCACAGAAGGAATTAATAAATGGTACGATAAAATTTTTCGTAAACGCTAACAAATAGGGGGAACCTCCCCACAGTGGATATTAATGCAACTACAGTTGATAATCATGAATTAAAATTACAAATACAAGAAAAATAATTAATTTTAATTTTAATTTACAAACATTTATAGTGTATTAACTATTAATTAAATTAAGTGAATTATTTTGCATATATTAGTATTTTTAATTGATGATTATCCACTGTAGAGAGGTTTCCCCTCTACTACGATAAATACAATTTCGAACACTTTCAATTCGTATTATTTAAAGTAACAAAATAGCAGTCTCAACAAAATAGATGAATTTTTAACCAAAGAGTTAAATTTTCAACCGAAGAGATGAATCTGCAGCCCAGGAGAGTTATTTTATTCCAAAAAAGACGATTTTTAAACAAAATAGATGACATTTCGACCAAAGAGATGAATTTTCGACAAAAAATGACTTTCTAAAAAAGTAGTTCAACTCTCAATCGATTAGTTGAATTTTCAATAAAAAAGATGAATCCTGAACAAAAAATGTAATAGTTTATTTATGATCCAAAAAAATATTTTAATTAAAAATCAAAAACAGTTGAGTTCAACCAAAAAAGATGATTTTTCAACAAAATAGATGAAATCCTCAACAAAAACGAATTAATTTCCAATCAAACAGTCGCATTTTCAACCAAAAAATATTATTTTTAAACAAAATAGATAAATTTTCAACGAAAGAGATGAATTTTCAACTAAAATTATGAATTTTCGGCCAAAAAATTACTTTGTAACAATGCAGTCCAACTCTCAACCAAGTAGTTAAATTTTCAACCAAAAAAATATGAATTCTGAACAAAAAATGTAATAGTTGATACGTGAACCAAAAAATATCTTCATTAAAAATGAAGACCCGGAAATATTAATTTTCAACAAAAAAGTTTATTTCCAATATAAATAGTTGAATTGTCTATTAATTTGTTGAATTTTCCGACTAAAAACACAAGCATTACCATAAATTCGACAAAATAATTTTGGTTGGAAAATACTCATTTTTGATGCAAAGCGGCAATGTAACCTAATTTCTTTTTAGATTATGAATCTTTTTTGTAATCTAATGATTGTTTATTAAAAAATTAATTTCTGACGAAAAACACTAACACAATCCGAAATCGTTGCAGCTTGTAAATTTTATTATTTAAATAAAAAATCATTAGATTTCATTTTAATACATTATTTTCGGTTCGAAATGCCAATTTCAGATGGAACACACCAACATAATCGAAAGTTTGGTAAAACTTATAAATATTTTATAAAATATAATTTTTTGTCCAACATCAGTAATTTTCGGCGAAAAAAACTAACGTAAACGAGAGCTGTTCCGAATTGTAAATCTTCTTCAAAATTGATTTTCATTTAAAATAACCAATCTCCTTTGAAAATCGTTATTATAACCTGAAACTCAAAAAATTGCATATCTTGTTTTAACTATACAATGATTTTTGTTTAAAAATGTCAATTTGCGGTAAGAACGCTAACAACATATCGAAAAACGTATCTAGATTGTAAAAATTTTAATTTTTGAAATCTATTATTTTTTTTTTAATTCCCATTTCCAACATAACACACTAACATAACCTAAATTTGTTGATAATTGAGAATTTTTATGATTCTTGTTTAGAAATGCTAATTTCTGGTGCAAGAAACTAAAAAAACCTAAAATTTGAACAAATTTTATGTTTTCTTCGAAACTTTATGACTTTATATTGAAATTGTTTTAAAAAAATACTAATTTCCAACGAAATGCACTAAAATGAAACATGTAAAATATTTGGAAATAATTTATTAGATAATTTGACAGTTTTAATTTACCCGCAAATGTTTCTCAATTCGCATCAGGTTCTCTACAATTTTTTCTTATTGAAAGGGATTATTTTTGTATATTTAATTTCGAAATTTAAGATATAAAAAACTTCACGTGATAAAAAGCTACTTATTTTTTTTGAGTTAGGATACACAAAATATAAATCAGAAATTAAAAATAGAAAACATAAAAAAGAAAATAAGAAACATAAAAAATTAGAAAATCGGTGGTCAAATTTAAAAGAAGCAAACAGCAGAAACTAAAACAGATTTTTCCTTGTTTATTTAAACATGTATAATAATCCCACCTACTCTTAATCTTCAATAATTGAAAGCTCTTCCCGATATAAATTAAAAATACAACCTATCTTAAAATTTTTCAAATCCCAAACCTCGTCAAGGTTCGTTAGATCCCTCTGGAATAAAATATGTCCAGGATTTTCTCTGCAACTCTCTAATCCCAATTTTTTCTTTACATTTCGATCTGGCTTTTATTTCTAACATCTAAATCTAAAGTCTGAATTAAGATCACTTAACACCATGAGGAAGTTTGAGAAAAAATTGAATCATCTTATTCCAATTTCATTTTGGTATCTTATAGTTTGTTTAATTAGTATTATTCTAATCCGCTATCTAATAATTATTCTAATCTAATAGAAAATGGCATAATTATTTAGGATTCGAGATAATTCGAAAATTCGTATTTCACTTCGATAATACCCGGAATGCAGTCCTAATCGGGACAGTTGTAATTTTCTGAAACATATATCATAATCATCGCTAATATACGCTTGGCCATTAGGGACTTTAGTTTCAGCCTCGTCATCTTTTTCTCAGTATATGATGTGCATTATACGTATACATTGAGAAAACAAGTAGCTACTTAGAAGTGCAGTTGCAATAATCTTACATACTCTCAAGTTTACGTCGACTAAGCCAATTAAATAAATATGACGTCTATGACAAAATGACCATACATCCATATTAAATTCGAATACCGGATTCTTTATAGACTGAACACAGTTGCGAAAAAAGAATACAGTAAATCTTCTGTATTTCTAGAAATATGACAGGCGTAAATAGTGAATTTCCTATGTACTGTTAGAAATGTTCGAATTGTACTAAAATAGGTGGCTCAAAACGAAATTCAGTAACTTTTATAGTAAAACTAAGTTTTTATTAACTTTCAGAAAAAGTATCTGAAAATTATAAATAGTTTCCTAAAATTCCTAAATGGTGATAGAAATATAACTATCATGACCCGAAGAAGTGCGCAGTTAGCAATTGCGCACTCCTCGCTTCTCGATCGCGTTCAAAGCGGACAAAGCATGGTAGTTGTGGTCATGGGCGGCAATGCACTGAAAAAGGTCGTTTTTAATTATATCGATATATAGTAAACTTATTTTTTCCGATATTGAATGATTTAAAGCGTGAAAAGGATTCAAAATTTGCACAAGAAGAAGCAACTGAACAAATTATTTATGCAATAAAATAATTACAACATACTGCGATCATCTTCCTCGTAAATGAACTTCTATAAAGGTACATCAGAACCGCAGGTGACTAGTAGCAGCTGCGTGAATTAATAATTAAAACGATACTCATATTGTCAGGACAAATATAGACTACATATTTTATATGGAAATTAATTAACCAAAAAATTGTTTGATTTCCATTGAAATTTTAAGTCACAATAAATGAAAATTACTAAATTGTGACATAATTTTCTGAAACATGTTTATGCTTTAACACTTTTAAACACACTTTTAAACACTTTATGCTTTATGCAGATACCGTTCCTGAAATTTCTGTTATATTATAGGCTGAAAGTCAACAAATTTTTGATCAATCTTTATGGGCTGTGCATAAATTACGTAAAGTTTATTCTGAAATTTTGAACCACTTACCACCCTTTGTTAATATCCGTAAGTTTATACCCCCCCCCCCCCCCTATCGTTCGCAATTTTGACCGACTAATTCTTTTTCGTGAATTTAGTCATAACTATTTTTTATGAATTAACGAAGTTGTTCAAGTTTCGACAAAGGAGTTGAATTTTCTACCAAAAACGAGGAATTTTCAACAAAAAATGTAATAGTTGATATTTCAACCACGAAAACTTTTCATTTGAAATAAACTACCGATAAATTGACCCAAAAAAATATTAAATTTCTATCAGAAGAGATGAATTTTCAAATCAAAAATGCAAATTTTCAACTAGAGTTGTATTTTCATCCGAGAAAGATTCTTCAGTCAATAATAACAATACGCTTTATCCAAAATATAGAATTTTCAGCAACAAAAAAAAGAACGATATTTCTATATAACAGTTGAATTTTCAACCAAATAACTGAATTTTCAACCAAAAAGATGAATTCTCGACCAGGAAAATCAATTTTTTATCGAAACAGACGATTTTTTTAATAAATTACATAATTTTTTAACCAAATAGTTGAATTTTAAAACTAAAAAAGATCCATTATTAACGACAAATGAAATAGGTTAATTTTCATTTAAAAAAGTTTATTTTCAATAAAAAAAACTAATTTTGGACCAAACATTTGAATTTTCTACAAAAGAATTGAATTTTATACCAAACAGTTCAATTTTCTACCAAACTGTTGAATTTTCAACATAAGAGTTGAATTTTATAACCAAGTATTTAAATTTTCAGTTTAAAAAATTCATTTGTAACAAAATAATCATTTTTATCAAAGTAATTTGATTTTCAACCAAAGAGGTGATTTTTCTACTGAAATTATGAATGTTTAACAACAAAATTTTCTTAAGAAAGCAGTTCAATTTTGAACTAACGAGTTTAATTTTCAACCTTAAAAGATGAATTCTCATGAAAAAATGTAATAATTGATATTTCAATCAAGAAAATATTTTCATTTTCAATAGAAAAACCCGTTATATTGTACCAAAAAGATGAAATTTCTACCGAAAGAGATGAATTATTTTTAAATCACAAATGCGAATTTTCAATAAAAGTGGCATTTGCAACCAATACAACTTTTTCAGTCAAGAAAGACAATATTTTTAAATAAAAGTTTAATTGTTGAACCAAATATATAAATTTTTAACCAAGAAGATTTATTTTCTACCAAAAGAGACGAATTCTGAACAAATTACAAACATTTTTAACCAAGTAGTTGATTTTTAAAACCAAAAAAGAACAATTATTAACTTTTTTCGTAGCTTGTGTCATTTATCCGAATATTAAATTTTTTATTTTATTCCTTACGATTGAAACAAAAACTACGCGTTCCATCAAAAAATAATTTATAACAAATTTATAGATCTTTTTTGGGCGAACAAGTTTTGTCACGTAATTTTTTTTCGTACCTTGCATCATTTTTCCAAAAATTCAATTTTTTATGTTTAATGTTATTTTTCACGATCAAAACAAAAATTACGTATCCTATCAAAAACGATTGAAAACAAATTTATAGCTCTTTCTTTTTGAACAACTTTTGTCTATTTATTTTTTTCGTACCTTGTG